>CM039736.1:82446362-82729099 GCA_022539455.1 Dendrobium nobile
CGTCGTATCTGCGATTCCATCGTCGATAAGCATGTCGGTAGCGTCTGTCGATGTCCTCATCACATAGCCTATGTATGTCATAACTTATGTATGTCATATGATTACTAATGATTTATCTTATACAACTATACCTGAGTACCAGGAGTGTACTGATCAGGTACAGAAACATCTTTTTGGTCATTCATTTCATTCTCTTTTGCCCCAAAGAGTCATATTGTTCTGTATTGCTCATAAGAGCCATATTTGTGCTTTCACACTATATTTGGTACTCTGCCTTCAACATGCACAATCATTTACATAAGCTTTCCATAAAAATATAGGTATAAAATGTTGCATTTTCATAACAACTATATGCCTTGATCATGAAGTAAGTGCATGAAAGAAACTTCTATGAAATGCTTCGGTCCCTATGAGGTATTTTGTCTATATGAGGGAGAGGGCTCACCAAAAGACGCATAAACCCCTCTCCCAAAATCCTTTCTATTGTCATATGAAGGGCAAAATGGGTACAAAGGGTAAAATGTTACTTAAACCATCTTAGGCAATTTTTAATTCTCAAACCGAGCGAAATTTGGTATACGTTCTTTATCCCAAAATCCTCTCTGTTGTCATATGAAGGGCAAAATGGGTACAAAGGGTAAAATGTTACTTAAACCATCTTAGGCAATTTTTAATTCTCAAACCGAGCGAAATTTGGTATACGTTCTTTATACCATTTCGATCGAAATTTTGCGCAGAATTTAATAATTTATTTTGTCAAATTCCGATGACTTTGAAATTTCGCCTAAATTCGTCGCGGCGCATTGAAATGCGTGCGACGCATTCGAACGACAGTTTTCGGGTTTTACACCCTATCAGTTGACTCATTTTGACACCCCTATTATGGATGATGGAACTTTTGATGTTGATGGGATTCATCATCATTCTATCATCATCTAATTTAGGTTCTTGGTAGTAAATTTTAGACCTAATAATAAAATTATTGGTATTATATGCTGAGCACTTCATGCTTATCGAACTACTAGCATTAATTGAAAGTTCTCTCTTATTACTTCGAGGGGTAATTATCAATAGGGAATTGCGCCTATAGGAAACTTGAAACCAAACCATAAAGTAAAGTCATCACAAAAGAAGGGCAAAATTTTTTTGTTGTATCTTTTCTCAAACATAATCTACCTTCTCAAAATTTTACCAAAAACATCCTAAACTCTTCTAGTGAGAGGCCAAAGGGTAAATTTTTGGAGCCCATATAGATTTCATGATAACAACTGTGTTGGTGTCTCTCGCATTAAGTTGAGGCTTGAGATTAGTCCTCTTGGATATTAGATGTGGTGGTAGTGGTGTCAACACAACTACTTAATGGAAGGAGATAGAAGTCTTCTTCTCATTTCATGAGATGTGTGCCTCATGTGAAGGTGTGGTGGCATTGCCTACATATTTTTCAGTTGCTTTAAGATGCTAATATTTGTGACACATTAATTTTCATGATCCTAACAGTGTCCCTTTTTTGACATCTTGGCTATACAGTCAACATTTCTCATATTTCGATTGTACATGTTTTGCAAAATTTCAACATGAAAAACAATTTAGGACGCAATCGCTTCTTTGAATGTGAATGTGGCCTTTCATTTAGGTTTGTGAACTAGATCATCTTACTCTAATAACAACTAGTTCAAGTGTTAGTTTCTATGGTTACAGTCATGTTTTATATTTACGTAATTAGAGGCTTGCCTAAACGTAGTTAAAAAAAGGTAATGAGATGTATGACTCATGTTTGCTATATGAGGTATGCCTAAAAAAAAAGGTAATGAGACATATCACTCAGTGGGGGTGAGGTGTGTGCCTCAACTCAATTTTGAAAAGAAAAATTATCTTTAAGCAATTCAAAATTTTAATCTGTAAAATTTATATATATATATATAATTAAACTTATTTATTATGCCTAATCCAAATCAAGCTTGAGAAGAATTACACAACTTCAAAATTATTCTGCCATGTCATCTTTGTTTCTACAATTGTCGTTGCTATTGCACCGTCGCAACTTTTGCACCACTGCTGCTTCTCATCCAACACCTCTCCTTGTTGGAAACCCATTTCTATATTTTTTAGTATGAGGGAGAAGAGAAAATATTTAACTGCAACGATGATCCTATTTAAGACCCTCGAAGTGATGAGAGTAGGAGATTTTTTAATTCATGAATTATGAACTTTGATGACTTGTTTATGTAATTTGAGAGTGTGAGAGACTATTTATTTAGCATTGTTTGTAGCTTTATATGATTTTTTATGGTTTATATTTGACTTTTTATGATATTACTTTAATATATTTCTTTGATGTTAGTATGTTACTTCTAAGTTCATTTTTTTAATGAGTATAATGATTTAATTCCAAGACTTTCATCTTAAAATGTGTTGTGGCTTATGCCCTGCCTCATGGAAAGAAAATGCCTAAATGCTAAATTTTATAATTTCAATTCTTAGTTATAATTTTATCTGTAAATTTTCTCAAAAAAAAAAAAAAAAAAAAGCTCAAACCTATTCTCGAGTGCATCTTGGAAATTAAACATACAATTAAGAATTAAAACTATCAAAATACGTTCCTAGGTATCAAAAACCCTTGAAATGATGCAAAAGAAATCTTTTTTTAATTATATTTAATAGTATTATATATTTCTTGTATATAAATATATAATTTTCATGCTGCTCTCCTGTAAGCTTCTTCTTCTATCCCATTGTTCTTTCTTAACTCTGGTTTTGATTCTTGGTTGCTGCTTTTCCTCGAAGAATCAGCCCCATTCATCTTCTTCTCTTAAGAATATGGGCCGAGGCAAAAATTTGTTACGCTTGGACCGGTCCCAGCTGGACCGGTCCGGTTCTACGCCCGGCGGTCCAAAGCCGGGCAGAACCCGATCGCAGAATCGGCGGAAGAAGAGGCGGGTTTGAGCGTTTCGTTGGAGGGAAATTTTGAATGAGGGGGGTGTTTATGTAATTTGTATCGTTCCTTTTGCTTTAATTAGGGAGATGGGGGGAAATTAGGGTTATCTTGAATTTGAGTTTCCTCTTTGAGATCTAGGTTTGTTTTGGGCTCTTGGCTTCGCGGAGACTTTGGAGAGTACGTTCTTCCTCTCGAATTGAAGAACAAATTGTATCTTTGCAATTTTATTCGTCTACTAATAAAATACTAGTCTTTGCTTGCGTTGGATCTCAGTTTTCTCGCGTTCCTCACTGTTTTCCTGTGAAAAGTTGCTGTCCACTGCTGGAGACAGCAGTTTTTCCCTGGTTCCGCTTCAGTTTTGGCTAGGAATTACTTGATTTCAAGTATTTCCTAACAAATTGGTATCAGAGCATCGTCGTGGGACTTGTGGCGGCTGAAAATCAGGAATTTCAGCGGAGTTCTTGAGGGATTCGAAGGAAAGATGGCCGGAAAGAAGGTGGAAGTATTAGAAGGCGAGTTCGGACAACTGAAGACAGATCTGGAGGGAAAGTTCCTGGAAATCTCCACCAACAATGACAGGTTGGAAGGGAGGTTCGCGGCTATGGAAGAAATGATGAAGAAACTATTAGAGATGAAGACCAATCCGGCGACATCAGAAGTGAGAGAGACTACTGACGGCCATGGCGTAGGAGGAAATCCAAACCCATCCGAGGGAGGAGGGATCCGGAGGGGAGATTCTTGAAGGGGAGGACGACATGCCACCTCTAGAGCCCTTTCTAGAGAGGAGATGAGCATGGGAAATGACCGTCGAGGTGCTGATTTTCAGCGTCGAGGTGCTGATTTTCAGCGTCAAGGCGTTGATTTGGAAGGCAGGAGGGGGGAATATGAGGGAAGTGCAGATTTTGGCGATAAAAGAGAAGAATATCAGCATCGAGGTGCTGATTTTGAAAGGGGAAGAGGGGAATATGATGACGGATTCGGATACCATCGCCGGAGGGAGGACCGGGACACTTAGGGAGCACCTCATCTTCGAGGAATGGGAGGTTATGGAGAGTGCCGGGGAAACGGAAGGGATTCGAAGGTGAGGAAGTTGAAGATGCCCATCTTTGAGGGGGAAGATGGCCATGGCTGGATATACAAGGTGGAGCGTTACTTTGCTGTCAACGGGTTGACAGGCGATGAGAAGCTGACGGCGGCAGGATTGTGTCTGGAGGGGAAGGCGTTGGCCTGGTATCAGTGGCGAGACAAGAGAGAGCCTATCAGGAATTGGAGAGAGTCAAGGATTGTTTATTAGAGCGTTTTCGAGCCGATGGGGGAGGAGACTTCTATGAGCAGTTCTTTGCTCTGACTCAGGAGGGGACCGTGGCTGACTATCGGACAGATTCGGTATTTGTAGGTTGTGATCACATCTCAGAATCAGCCCTAGAGGGGAATTTCATGAAGGGGCTCAAACCGGAGATACGAACAACTGTCAGAGTGTTGGAGCCAAGGAATTTAGGCAAGGCTATGGAGCTTGCACAATTGGTGGAAGATCAGAAGAGATCAGAAAAGGAGCTCGAGGCAACTACTCAGGGGATCGTAAAAGATGACTACTGCGGTATTACCCTCCAAAGGGGTAGCACCAGGTGGTCAGAAGGAAGCCCATGGACAAGGAAAAGACTGGAGGAGGAAATGGGGGACAGTCAAAAGGCTACCGAAAAAGAAATGCAGGACAAGAGAGCAAATGGGAGTTATGCATTCAGATGTGATGAGAAGTACATGCCGGGGCACAGGTGCAAGAACCGATCTCTTCAGGTTCTCCTCGTTTACGAAGATGAGGAAGACGAAGAGAGAGGTGGAAATGACCCCGAGGTGGCGGAGGATGAGAAGTTGCATCTGGATGTAGCAGAAGTCTCTCTGAACTCAGTAGTGGGACTCACTTCGAGTCACACTATGAAGGTGAAAGGAGAGATCTCTGGTCGCGAGGTTGTGGTGTTGATAGACAGTGGAGCGACACACAATTTCATTTCCACCCAGATTGTCGATGCGATGGGGATGGAGCTAGTGGATACCGGAGGTTACGGGGTAATGATGGGCACCGGAAAGGTGGAGATGGGTCGAGGTGTCTGCCGAGGAGTAGTATTGAAGATTCAAGGGATCCAGGTAAATGAAGACTTCCTTCCCTTGGAATTGGGGAGCACGGATGTCATCCCTGGGATGAAATGGCTGCAGACACTGGGAGAGACCAAAATCAATTGGGGAACACTAAGGATGGAGATGGTGGTTGGGGGCAGGAAGAGAACGATTCAGGGTGATTCCGGGCTAAGCAAGACAGGGGTTTCTCTCAAATCCCTCATCAGAACCATTCGTGAGGAAGGAGGAGGCTTCTTAGTAGAGTTGCACAGCCTGGAAGGAGTCAGATTGGAGGAGGAAGGCAATGTTCCCTCTGCAGTACAGCCGCTCATACACCAGTTCAGCGAAGTCTTTCAACCACCCCAGGGGTTACCTCCTCAGAGAGAGTTGGAGCATGCCATTACTCTGAAAGAAGGTGAGACTCCGATCAGCGTCCGTCCTTACCGCTATCCCCAGATTCAGAAAGATGAGATTGAAAAGATGATCCGGGAAATGCTGGAGGCAGAGATTATCAGACCCAGCAACAGCCCTTTTTCTAGTCCAGTCATCCTAGTCAAGAAGAAGGACGGGAGTTGGAGATTTTGTGTGGATTACAGGGCTCTGAATAAAGGCACTGTACCAGACAAGTTCCCAATTCCTGTGATTGATGAGCTATTGGACGAGCTACATGGTGCAGTGATGTTCTCGAAGCTAGATTTAAAATCTGGATACCACCAGATCAGGATGAAGGAGGCTGATGTTCCAAAGACAGCGTTCAGGACTCATGAAGGGCACTATGAATTTCTGGTAATGCCCTTTGGATTGACTAACGCTCCTGTAACATTTCAATCCTTGATGAATCGGGTATTCAAGCAGCACCTTAGGAAGTTCGTCCTAGTCTTTTTCGATGACATCCTGGTGTACAGCAAGACTGTGGAGGAGCATTGGGAGCATTTGAGAGTGGTATTGGAAGTGCTTCAAGAGCACCAGTTGAAAGCCAACCTGAAGAAGTGCAGTTTTGCTCAGGCAAGTGTGGAATACTTGGGACATGTGGTATCTCAAAAAGGAGTAGCAGCGGATCAAACTAAAATCGAGGCAATGCAGAAATGGCCGCTACCTAGGAACCTCAGGGAATTGAGGGGTTTTCTTGGATTGACTGGATACTACAGGAAGTTCGTGAAGGGATACAGTACCATTGCTTGGCCTTTGACTGAGCAGCTGAAGAAGGATAATTTTGCTGGGGAGAGGCGGCCACCCAGGCATTCGAGAGGTTGAAAGAGGCCATGACGACTGTCCCTGTTCTAGCTCTTCCAGACTTTGATCAGGCTTTTGTAGTAGAGACAGATGCCTCAGGATATGGGCTGGGGGCGGTGTTGATGCAGAATCACAGGCCAGTAGTGTACTTCAGTCAAGTGCTTTCAGCCAGAGCTAGATTGAAGTCAGTGTATGAAAGAGAGCTGATGGCCATTGTTTTGGCAATCCAAAAGTGGCGGCCATATCTCTTGGGAAGACACTTCATTGTACGGACTGATCAGAGGAGCTTGAAGTATTTGTTAGAGCAAAGGATGGTGACCGAAGAGCATCAGAGGTGGTTATCCAAACTATTAGGCTATGATTTTGAGATCCAATATAAGTCTGGTTTGGAGAATAAGGCGGCCGATGCTTTATCCAGATGCGTTGGGGAGATTCAGGAGTTGGTTGTGTCAGCGCCATTGATAGTAAACTGGGGGGCCATCAAAGAAGAAAGTATGCTGAACGAGGAGCTGAGGAAGATCAGGGAGGATTTGGAGAAAGACAGGAGTAGTCATCCTGGTTACTACATGGAAGGGGGGGGGAGACTATTGTATCAGGGGAGGTTCGTGATGCCACGAACTTCTATACACATTCCCCATCTGTTGCAGGAATTTCATGGCAGCTCAGTTGGAGGTCACTCAGGAGTTCAGAAGACATACCGGAGGCTGGCAACAGAACTTTATTGGAAGGGGATGCATAAAGATGTGGAGGAGATGGTGGCGGGTTGTGAGGTATGCCAAAGAAACAAATACATGGCCATGGCTCCAGGAGGTTTACTACAACCATTGGCACTTCCAAACAGAGTTTGGGAGGAAGCGTCCATGGATTTCATCGATGGCTTACCCAGGTCAGAAGGATTCACGGTGATACTGGTAGTGGTGGACCGGCTGAGCAAATATGCACACTTCATTCCACTCAGACACCCCCCTACACCGCAGTGACAGTAGCTTCAGCATCCATCAGGGAAGTGATCAGACTTTACGGAGTACCAGAGGCGATCGTATCAGATAGGGACAAGGTGTTCCTCAGCCATTTCTGGAGGGAGTTATTCAGACTGCAGGGAACAATGCTCAAGAGGAGCACAGCCTACCACCCACAGACGGATGGCCAGACGGAAGTAGTCAACATGAGCTTGGAGACGTACCTAAGATGCTTTGTTTCAGAGACACCAAAGCTATGGGCAAAGTGGCTATCCTGGGCTGAGTACTGGTACAATACGTTATTTCACTCGGCTTCACAAATGACTCCATTCAAGGTGTTGTATGGACGGGATCCCCCACACTTGGTACACTTTGGGAGCAGTAGTACCCCTGTTTCGTCGGTAGAGGAGTACTTGGAGGAGAGGGACCGAGTGCTAGAAGAGTTAAAGAGGCATTTGCTGAGGGCGCAACAAATCATGAAGAAGCAAGCAGATGGGCATAGAAAAGATATCCAGTTTGAGGCAGGGGATAAGGTGTTCTTGAAGCTCCGTCCATACAGGCAGAAGACAGTCGCCAACAGGAGGAATGAAAAGCTGGCTCCAAGGTACTTTGGTCCTTATGAAGTGATGGAAAAGATTTGGGCAGTAGCATATCGACTGAAATTACCCCCATCGGCGACTATACACCCGGTTTTTCACGTCTCACAGTTGAGAAAAGCCATTGGTGATCACATCACCATTCCTGAGCTGCCGACCACACTGACGGAGGAGTTAGAGGTGATCATGGAACCGTTGGAGCTGAGGGGTGTTTGCCAAAAAGAAGATAAAACTAAAGAAGTGTTGATCCAGTGGAAGAACCTTCCTGACCACGAGGCCACGTGGGAGCCATACGAGAGGATGAAACATCAGTTTCCTGATTTTCACCTTGAGGACAAGGTGATTCTTTGGGAGGGCGGTAATGTTACGCTTGGACCGGTCCCAGCTGGACCGGTCCGGTTCTACGCCCGGCGGTCCAAAGCCGGGCGGACCCCGATCGCAGAATCGGCGGAAGAAGAGGTGGGCTAGGAGGATTTTGAGCGTTTCGTTGGAGGGAAATTTTGAATGAGGGGGGTGTTTATGTAATTTGTATCGTTCCTTTTGCTTTAATTAGGGAGATGGGGGGGAAATTAGGGTTATCTTGAATTTGAGTTTCCTCTTTGAGATCTAGGTTTTGTTTTGGGCTCTTGGCTTTGCCGGAGACTTTGGAGAGTACGTTCTTCCTCTTGAATTGAAGAACAAATTGTATCTTTGCAATTTTATTCGTCTACTAATAAAATACTAGCCTTTGCTTGCGTTGGATCTCAGTTTTCTCACGTTCCTCACTGTTTTCCTGTGAAAAGTTGCTGTCCACTGCTGGAGACAGCAGTTTTTCCCCGGTTCCGCTTCAGTTTTGGCTAGGAATTATTTGATTTCAAGTATTTCCTAACAAAATTATATATATATATATATATATATATATATATATATATATATATATATATATATATATATATATATATATATAAGAAATTAACATTTAACATTTGTGTTAGGGAAAATTTTTATTATGCGATAAGATCTACCATGTCATACTATAGAGACTCCGTGCACATTTTAGGAACTAAAATGTACGAAGCACCGCTCAGTTTAAGGATAATGGTTTCTTATTAAGATAATATATTAATTGTTTACATTGATGTCAAGCTACACTTTGTCTTTGGACCAGAGATATAACTATGATATTTGATGTTCTTAACGAGGAACCTTCGGATCAAGTACCTGCAGTATATTGAAGTTCGACTTGTCTATCATCAGTTTGAGGGTTCCAAGTGGTGAATAAAACAAAAATTCATAATAAATATTTCACCTGCATCTATTAGCCATACAGAATCTTTCCTTTATGCTATTTAGTTGCATCATACAACAGGGTATCTTTAACAACACTCGATGACATCTGAAGGGATTTCATTAAAATTAAAGCGATTATTGAAAGAATTTTAGCTTAGAAATGATATTTCTTTATTATATTTAAATGAGAATTTGACTTTTAACATGACAATGACGAAAAATGATTCATGTAGTTGACCCCACGTAGTAGGATAAAGGCTTGTTGTTGTTGTTGTTGTTGTATGGAAAGAATTTCAAATTTTTAACAGAAGTGCCAGCCCTACCATCTTTACACGGAATTTGAATAAAAATTTTTGAGTTAGAGTTTGCAGAAGAGGAGTTCAATTAGATTGATAGTCAATCATAAAAGTTGTAACAAAATTGGTTAAATTACTTTCATTTAATGTTTTCTAGGCTGACTCCCTTTTCCATTCATGTCAAAGTGTCTCAAAATTTATGTTGTTTCAAACAGTAATTGTAGGTTTTGTAGCTTGCAGCTCTATAAGCTTTTCTCTTTTTCAACAAAATATTTGTTGGTGTTGCATGACTCTGATCCATTCAAATCTATTCCGCGCATCTGCAGAAACGCGCTTTAATTGCGGAGAAGAAAACTGAGAGGGCCTATCAGGAGATTGATGAACTTAAGAAAAAGTATGAGTCGCAAATTGTTAAGCTAAATCAGTTACTGGCCGAATCGCACTCAACGAAAGATGGGGGAGTTGATGAATTTTCTTCTGCAACTGGACACAATTCCTGGTTTTATGGCTATGACCGGTGCAACATATAAGTAGCACAGGTATTGGGTTCCAGGTATTGACATATCTGATGACTACAGTGTAAAGTTTTTGTTGTACACCACAAGGCACATATTTCTTTGTAGATTGGTTCAACTCTTCAGTTCTTACTTCTTGTATTGGTCAAATATATTTTAGAAATCCATGGTAAATGCCTGTGTTTTGTATCATTATAAATAATCTCTCTCAGCTTAGGCTTAGTTTGGGACGGTTTTCTTACTGCTTCTTAAAACAATTTTTTAGTATAAAAATTTTAATTTTTGTACTAGAAAGCTTTTTTAAGAAGCAAAAAGAAAGCCGTCCCAAACGAAACCTTAGTTTGCTTTCTTTTCAAACTTGCATGATATTGTCTGAAAAATAATTTTACAACTTGTGATTTATGGTCCCATACAATATAGAAAATTTCTTGAAAATCATTTCCACTGCAGGTAATCCTGTTGTTCACACAGGTTATAGGATAACCAGTTATATCTTTAGTCCATCTAATCATTATTAACCTTCTTATCTTTTTGTATCTCCAAAACAATCATGAAACAGTAAAGCTTTCCTTTCTAAGGATGCTCTTCTTGATCAATTTGGTCAAAAACATTTATGCATCATATATATAATTAGATGAAATATGATTGGCTTTGGGAGAATTTTCATACAGCTATGGTACAGCTTGCATTTATTTTTTCTTTGATTTCTTATGTAAGCTGAAGTAATTCTATTGGCACACAACAGAGCTTGGTCCCCCATTGCCAAGTTGGTTGAAAATGATTTGTGAAGGGCTTATGATCTTAGTAACAGAGAAGAAATTGGATATTTTGCTATGGTGTATAGGAGAGATTATTGGGTTCGGACATCAGACAGCCATTCGGTACTTCACAATACCGAGTAATACTGAATTCGGTACTGTGAAGTACCGAGCTCAGTACCTAGTAGGGGGTGATGTGACGTATTTTCATTGGGCTCCGGACGTCGTCCGGTGTCAGAACCCAATAATTTTCCGGTGCTGTTGTGGTGTATAGAGAGAGGGGGGGACAAGAATTCAAATATATCACAGACACTGTCTCAATACTCTCCTGCTGACATTGAAATTCAATGTGGACTGCTCAACAACAATTTTTATTCCTTATGGTTGCAGATAGAGAATCTGTTGTTCTTTGAGAAGTGAGAAAAGGAAGTTCATATGGTCTTGTCCTCATGATAATAGATGCTACAGCTTCTGGGCCATGGAAGTCCTTCATTAATTATTGAATGGTAGGAAGATTGAGTTATGAGAGATATAAGTCTTTTTTTTTTTTTTGATAAGTAGGTCCCACTATTTTAATTCTTAAAAAATGACTTGTACTGTGTCATGCAATGCCACATGCTATTTTGGTTTGTTCATTGTCAGCCTATGGAAACTTGGTTTTTTTTTTTCATTTCTGAAGATAATGAAGAGGCATGTGATTACTTGATAGCAATGTGAAAAGTTGGTTTGTCTCTCCTTTGGGATTTTTAGGTTTGATTTGTTTAATGACTTTTCTAAATGTCAATGTTGATGTAATTTTTTTTCTTTTGAGGACATTCAGGTAAATTAAGGCAAATTCATGGACATATGCGGAACTCGAACTGAAGACAGTGGCTCCGTAGTTTTTGTAAGATGTTATTGTTAGACTTTTTTTGTAATATTTAATGGAAAAGAATTAAACTATCGCACGGCCATTTTGATATTCAAGCTCTCGGGTTAGGTCGTGAAATTGATTTATTATTTTGTTTCTTTCATTATAACAGAATAAACATATTTTTCTATTAAAATAACAGATCAATTCATTAGGTTTTAGCTACCAAAAAACTTTGCAACCTTATGGAATCCAATGAGATGGAAGGTTCATTTCAATTAAAAATAAAAAATAATAATAATAAATTATTAGGGGACCAAAACAATTTGCTTCTGAGAAGGTAACACATTTAAATATTATCTTTCAAATTTTACAAAAATACTTCTAAAAACTTAAGAATTTTTATTTCTTGATTAAATCCCCATTTTTAAAAAAATTGAAGTTATATAGGAAATTTAAAATTAATATTAATTTTTAATAACATCTAAAATAATAATAAAATATAAGCATTTATTATCATATTTTATCTTTTAATAATTCTAAATAAATGGATCAAAATTTCTAAAATAAGCAACAGATGCCTCCAAAATGTCTCTCTTTTCAAGAACTTCAAAATATGGGATTATTTATTTATTTTATTGGTAAATGCCTAATAAGTCAGCAACCAACTTATCTTAGGGGGGAAGAAAAGGTTTTAAAAAAAATAAAAATAATTAATTATTTATTCAAAATGGGTGCACAGTAAGTAGACCCATCCTTCTTACTTACAATTGGTGCCAATCCATCCAAAATTTCCAATCCATGAGATCTAAAAATTATTTAAAAAATAATAATTATTTTTTTAATTATAAGGCTCCTTTCATCCTTCTTATTTAATTTAGTTCCATACTTCATTGTAGCGTGTAAGATACCTTAAACAAATGTTAATCAAACATCAATAGACTTTGGTGATTGGGGGAATTGGAATGATATGCTCCAATGGGAGGATGAATAGGCTATGGAAGAGGGGGAAAGAGAGGATTTTAGCTATGATAAATAAAATATGAAAATTTAAGAGAAGTAAATAATCTTTTGATGGTTAGATTTTTCATGAGCATTTGAAGTCATAGAGTACAAATCATAGTATGATGATTTAATAATATGAGAGTGGTCAACCATTCTTCTTTTTATGATTTTGTTTTGGGTATTTAAATGCATCCTTTAATGAAGAAACACCTTATAGCTTAGATAACTTCGCATTAAAGAGGAGGAGGAAGGGATGCCTTGACACTCTTTGGACCAAAGGGGTGTCTATGAATCACCCTGTGATTGGGCCAACCTAGGTGTTGGGGTTCAATTTAAGTTCTTTAGATAATTTATTTCTCATATATTCGATATTTTGATCTGTTAAAAATGCATTTGATTTTTAGGAGTTTATTCACTTAGGTGAATCTAGTCGAAGGAAATAAAATACTAGTGTCATATACTCCTCATTTTGCAATTTAGATATGGAATATCATTTATCTTTCTTTTGATGAGTTATGAAACTTTAGAGTTATGGCTGGTGGTGGTGATCTACTGTTTCAACACTATGTCTTCCACTAATTATTTTTCTTGCATCAAATTTTTTGGTCGATAAGTGAATAAGTCAGTCATCTTAATTTAGTATTTTACTTTTATGTTTGATGAAAAAAATGAATTATTATATATGTGATCAATGTGAACTATAGTTTTCTTCAACAATGATAGAGTCTCTAAAATTACAGTTCTTGATTAAGAGCTAGAATCTCATTGTTACAGACAGGGTAGAACTCTTAGTTTATCATAGAAACTCACAGTTGCTGTTTATAGATAATCCATATTTCATAAGGATTACCCTATTGGCATGCCTTGGTGTGTCTAACTATTCTACTTCTTCAGCTTCAATCTCATCAAGTCTTTTGAGATAGTAAAGTTTAGTGCATGTTGCTAACCTATACCCATTTTTAACAAAAGGATTTCCCCTCATTTTTCCTCTCCCATGTTATTAGATTAGTGGGTTTCATCATTCTTTTGGTGGAAGACACTTCAATTCTTTGAAAATGGAATCACTCTTTTTTAATAAATATCTATGATTCTTTATTTCCAAGAATTAGAGGATGAGAATGAAGTTTGGATAATAATTGGTTACTTTTTTAGCTTACATTGCTACCAACATATCTTTGAGCTAACACTCCAATGCATAGTATAAATTCTTTTCCTTCCCTAAATAATTGGTATTGTTGAGCTCTCCTAAGTAACATACATCTCCAAAAGATAAGGGTTATTAAAGATGACTTGACATGTTTCAAGAAGGACCACTTCACACAACACTTCATTTATGCATTATTGTTGACCCATACACTAAAATACACACAAAAAGAGTGAAAATTAGCGACTCAATTGACAATCGACTCAAGTGACCTCTAACACTTGCTGCTACACACATCATATACAAGAGAAGGGTGCACTAACCCAACAGATGTGGTACCCCTAATAATGTACATAAGATATGAAAATATAAGTTTTCCAACATCAATAAAATACCCCATTTGAATTGAATAATTCAAAAGGGCACTGTCACGAGTGACTTCACTAATATTACGACTAGATAATAATTGTGTAGAACTGAAATAATGTTAGTCTTTGCTTTGGAAGTTTGAGTCATAAAAAAGGCACGGAAATTGATAATTATATTGTCTTTCTATTTCCAACAAGCTCCACTATTAGGTCCACACAAGACACTCAAGATGTCATCAGAATTTATATGTGTATTAATGAAGGTATTGTACTCATCAAAGTCAAAGTCCCCAAGTTTGAAAACCTTGTTAATGGCTGCTAAATCAAAATAGATCAACTTAACCTGAACATAGCATTATTATCCACTGCCTCTTTTCCATTTGCAAAAAAATAACAAACAACATTAATAATGGCAGCAAATGTTTCTTCACAAAATCTTTCCAGCCTCTACTTGTAATGATTTGTATAATGGGTGGAGTAGGAATCTAAAAACCTTATTCTGGAATCACTTGTTTGTTTACAGCTGAGTCAGTAAATCTAGATTCATCATCAGCAGAAATAAGTCTGCTCTTATAAAAAGGGGAAGAATACCTCTTCTTGCCAAACATCTTAGTATCCATTTTTCTAGAGAAGATTTAAACTAAAAAGAAAAGTTTGAAGGAGATGGATGATGTTAAATGAAATGAAAAACCAATTTCCTACTTATAACATCATGAAGTATTCTGGTGTTGTGACGCTTAATGTATAAAAAAAAATGACAAAATGGTCAATTGACAAGCGCTACAGTGGTTCAGGCCATGTGGCGCAACAACACAGGTTTTTTTTGGAAATTGGAGCGTTGCTTTGGGAAGGGTCACCTATGCGTCATTTGACACACGTCGATGCCACGACACTTATGTCAGGGAATCACTACGGCGCTATAACTGAAATAATTATGATGCCTGATAACGCCGCGGTGCTTGCTAATTACGCCACGACGCGTACCTAACTTTAATAATTAAAGTTATAAACGTATAATGTATTTTTAACTTTTAGCAGGGTCGTGCTTTTTTGACTTAAATGATTGAGTGTTGTGGCGTTATGAATATTATATATATAATTAAATGCATTAATGTTTAGATTATAACTTAAATTAATATTACAAAATAGAATGCAAAATTATTTTAGACAGTAACTAATGCAATAATGAATATGCAATCACAAATAACACATAACACAAAGAATATAAGTCTAATTATGCAACTAATTTAATAATATAGTTAAAATTTTGTAAAAAGTGAAATACTTTCCCTGTAATGACGCCAAAAACTTGATGGAGAATTTTACTATGGAGTGTAATTTTAAAGTATAGAAATTTTTAAGATTTTATCTCCCCTAAACATTGCTTAAGTTTTCTTTGATATATATAAATAACAAATCCCACTTAATATATGGAAGTATACATGCCAAATTAAGTAATAAAGTGATAGAGTATAGTGTAAAATCCTCGATGAAGTATGCTTTTAAGCAATCAACTATTACTATTTACTCTAATTGTAAAATTATCCTATTGAAATAAAATTGTTGGTTGTGGATATTCAATCACTGAATAAATATAGTAAAATAATGGATACAATATTTAAATAAAATATTTTGTATTAATGAATGTAAATTACATATCATTTCTAATAAAATGTTTATCTTTAATCTGATTCTGAGTATATGTGTCTTTAAATCTCTGTCGAGCTTGCACGGGTGAAAAAGATATTTGTTGACCTTCTATAGTTATATCATCTCCTTAAGGATATAACATATTTTGCATCCAATGTCTAGGTATGCAAACACACTATTTCAATATTCCTATTTGTTCTTGCATTCCTCCATCATGACTATACATCACACTAGGTTTTAACTGCACATATGAGCACTATGTGCATTAAAGGAGCGGAATAATATTGAAATTATCATTTAACTTTAAAGCACAAGATTCTTTATTAGTACTTAATATGTTATCTACATCATCAATCCAAAACTAAAGAATTAGCCAGACATGGAAGAAGAAAAAAAAAAACAAGCTCATTTTCATTGAAATCATAGAAAAATAAAATACAAGAGAATAATATCACTAAGAAGGATCAATGCATCTCTTTTACACCTCTTCTTCCTTAATGTATGAAGTTGCTCAAACAAACAAAGACTAACACTTTAATGATTGTATCTAGTACTTCCCTAGTCTCTCTTAAATTGTACTCTAAGAGAGATATAAAGAAGTACTCTAAAAAAAACTGAAATTATACAAGTAACTGAACTCTCTTACCAACATAACACAATGACTTTTTATGGGAAAACATAAAGTAGGCAATTGGTGCTGCGACGCTGGATGATACATAAAGTTTTGTGTATTTTTTATATTTTTCCTATGCAACACAACTAAAACAACACATTTTCACTGAAAATATAGCACATAAAATAATACATTATTTACACATATCAAATTCTCAAGTAATTATGAAATAAAGTTAATATTGTTAATTTATCATTATCTCTATACCATTTTGGATCCAACCTAAAAGATAGGGGTGGAGATAAAGAGTGGTCTCCAAACTAAATATTTGAATCATACTTGAGGAAAAAAAAAATTCCCTACCATATCTATGATGATAGTTATCATCTATTGCATGGCTTGATATATATGTTAAATATGAAATTTTCTATAAACCAATACATGGTTAGTGAGCTTCATATGGGCAAAAGAGAAATTTTCCTTCATTAGGTTTTCTTCCCTTCAAACTTCGAACAATTATTAGGTCCTCCGATCGGACGTAAAGGAACGTCCGGTCGGCACTAAAATCCCGCCAAAAAACTTGGTATTTGCTCAGTATTGCTAGGTATTATTTGGTAATAACGAGGAATACCGCTCTGTGAAGACCAATACCGAGTTATACCGAGCTATACCGAGCAATATCGAGTTATACAAAAAAATACCGAGTTTTTTCTAGGAAAAACTCGGTATAACTCGGTATTGGGTCTGCACATGATGGTATTCCTTGTTATTGTTTGGTATTGCTCGGTATTTCTTATTTTTTGGCACGATTTTAGCTATGACTCTATGTCCGGTCGGAGGACCTAATAATTGTTCTCAAACTTCTTATGCAACTAGGAAACACATTTTCCTTATAGCTTGCCCCTTGAGAGTTGAGAGTAAGTAGTAGATTTTGAATTTGAGAAAGAGAGTAGGTGAATAGTACCCTTTAAATAAAATGAAAATAATTGCATTAATTTGATGGCGACATAAGACTATAATTATATTTAAGGAAGATGCTTTGTCGAGTTTCATATCTTTATTGTCTTTATGGTTGGATAGACCATCACACACAAAGGGACCACAATTTCCTGTCTTTGCCTATGATGCCTAACTCAAACAGCTTGTTTGGTAGTCTGGATAATTTTAATAATAATTTTATTTATTTTTTTATTTAATAAATTTTGAAAGTTTAAATCTTTAATTTATTTGAATTGATTAATGTTCTTTATCTTATGATGAAGACTTCATTTACATAAATAAAATGGACAAATTCAAAATATTGTGAAGTTTTTTTTTTTTCTTCAAAGTTTTATAGTTTAAATTTAAATTAGAGGGTTTTCAATTGGTCAATTTGAGGTCAAGTAAGCTCCTAGTTGGGTTTGAACTTGGCTAATTAATTGAGTTTGAGCTCTACTTATAGCTAAATTTTTTGACCTCGAGTTGGTTCATGCCATGAACTGACTCATTTATTACA
Source organism: Dendrobium nobile (assembly GCA_022539455.1). NCBI lineage: Eukaryota > Viridiplantae > Streptophyta > Magnoliopsida > Asparagales > Orchidaceae > Dendrobium > Dendrobium nobile. The sequence goes on from CM039736.1 coordinate 82,464,161, forward strand.
AAAAAAAAAAGAAAAGATTATAATACTAATTCAAATAACCAATATAATAAAATATAAAATAATTGAATGAGAATTTAGAAGATAGATACTTTAGATTCAATTGAGATCAAGGAAACAAGATAGAATTCTAAATATTTTTAATAATTCAATGCTCAAGTCCTTAAAGTTTAATAATTTTTAAATCTATTATGTATTAAATTTTAATTGAGTCAGATCACTAATTGTGAGTTAAGTCAAGGTTGGCCCAAGCAGAACTCGTTAGCTCATCGAGCTCAACTCATCACCAAATAATCGAGCTAGTTCATGGTTTCATGCTGGCTCACGAATTAGCTTGACTCACTCACACGCCTAGTTTATGTAAATCATGAATTTATAAGATCATATCATAGTTTATAGTTTTTATTAGCAACTGAATAGAAAATGAAAACAAGGTTGTGAAAATTGGACCGAATATATAATTGGAATAAGGAGAGGTTCAGGATTCAATGGTTCGATTGGGGTTGAACTAGATGTCATCATAAATATGAAAATTACTTAAATAAAATTTCAATTATTGAATAATCATGTAATAATATAATTTTTTGATTAAAAAAATTAAATTCATATATTAATAATATATTATGTAATTTTAAATTTAAACGCATTTAATCTATAAATTTAGTTCAAATTTAACAAAAATTTTGCTTAGATATAAATTTATAAATTTAATGTAAATTATTATTAATTATGTTATATGTTTAGATATAATTTATATCTATAAATTATATATTAAATTCATATTATTTTATAATTATAAATTATTAATATTAGATCATCTATTATTAATAAATAAATAAATAAATTTAATAGTACATAAACAATAATTAAAAATTATAATTTATTTAATATTATTAATTTAAAATAGAAGCTATTTATATCATTAAAAATTTATTTTAAAATATATAGTGTATGTTGAAAACTTAAGAAGTAAGAGCTTCAACTTATTTAATCCTACATCACTTTATATTGCCTTTTGAGTTTGAGTGATTAGTTGAAAAGTTTTATTTAAAAATTAAGAATTTTAAATTTAAATTAATTTATTAAATTATAAATATTACTTACTATTTTATTTTTAATATATTAAATTAATTTATTTAATTATTTAAATATTTTAGAAATTGAACGGGTCGGTTCAAGAGAACCAGGATTGATTCGCTTCACGGTTGAACTGGTCTGGTCCGGTCCGGTTCAGCTTTTAAAACTCTAATGAAAATAATATTGGATAAATAAAGTATGAAAATTTGTGCATTTTCTGTTTGGTAGGATGAAAAGGCAGCGTGGATAATGACATATAACCTTCCATGGCTTTTTCATAGTACATTTCAATGCCCTTTTAGAATTAAACAAAGCTACTATTATGGTTTATGTGGCATTTTTATGAAAAACAATTGCAATTATTTCTAATGAATTATGAAATAATTTTATTTCTTATGGAATTTCACTATAAATTAACTATGAAAAATATTCATTATCTTCATAATCCAATCTATTTAAACTTCATAATCATTCAATTCACTTTAGAAAATTTGGCATACAATAATTTCATTTCTAAACAAAAATATAATAATAAATTATGTTATATGAGCTACTGTGAAGACCACATAAATTAGCTCAAGTTTTTAAATTGATTGATTTTTATCTACTAATGCCACACTTACAAAAAGTATTATTAAAGCTGATGGCTCTCATTATATTTACATCTGATTATAGGAATGATTCATAATCATATTGGTAGTTGTTCCTCATATATATGATGATGTTATCCAATTTGTGTAGCATATTTGTGGTCATATGTATAATTTTTAGCTCTGAATTTTTTCTTGTGCTAAACACTAAGGCTTCATTTAAGACGGTTTTCTTCTGTTTCTTAAATCAACTTTTTTGTACAAAAATTAAAATTTTTGTACAAAAAAGTTGATTTAAGAAGCGGTAAAAAAGTCATCACAAATGAAGCCCAAATTTGATTCAAGATAGCATAGATCAATTTAGTAGTGGAAATGTTCTATTAGACCTTATGGTTAGCAATTGTGTATGATTATGGATATTTTGGCATGCAACATATGCCCATCCTTGCTACATGTGTTATGTCATGGAAATTAAGAGGTGTATGGAATGGGTTCAAGATGTGATGTGCTTGCACAACCATTGTGATTGATTTGAGTGTTTGGAGCCTTCCTAAAGAAGCCATGGAACAAGTAGGTGAATTGGAACAAGTTTTTAATTGGTTTTTAGTTAGTCACCTTTGAGGGGAGAGAAAGAGCCATATTTGTATGTGTTCATGTGATTCATGCCTTAATTATGAATGTTTTATATGATAGATACTCTTTTACATGGCTTCATATATGATTATTTATGACTTATGAAATAGCTTTTGTTTCGTTTGAGACGGCTTTTTTTATTGCTTTTTAAAATGGAGTTTTAGAACAAAAAATTTAGTAAAAAATTTAAATTTTTTTGTGCTAAAACTCCATTTTAAGAAGCAATAAAAAAATCGTCCCAAACGAAGTAATAAAAAAGCTGTCCCAAATGAAGCTATAGATACGATATGATTGAAGTGATGATATGCAATTGTCAAAACCATATCAAATTCATCCTTTGCTTATTTACAATTGATGCTATTATAAAGCTTTATTTGTCCTTCTTATTACCATTTTTTCTTTCTTGCAATTGCCTTAATTAGGTTTATTGTATCTAGGCTCCTTTAAACAAATTTCTTTAATTAGATTTTATCCTTTGCTCATTTACAATTTTTTATATTTAAAATTTGACATTCTTCTTTCTTCCTTGCTTGTCCAAAAGATTCTACTTGTCTTCAAAAATAAGTCCTTAGTAGGGATTTCTTCTCTCACCTTCCCTTATTCATTTCATCATAAATAAATTGTCCTTCTCATATAAACATAAAAAAAGAATAACCATAAAAACAAGACAACAGATTTATATGATTCAACCAAGCAAGAAGAGTGAAGAAGATGCCATCAAATTAAAGAAATCTTTCTCAAAAAGAGTCAAAGAGAAGAGCATGCAATAAAATTCTTTTCATATTATCAAATATCCATCTTACTAATATTTTAGATAAACTTGTATTACTCAGTGTTTCAGCCTCCTAACACCTGTATTGTTTTCATGAATTAAGCAATAAAAAACTAAAAAAAAAAAATCATGAAGTCACGTCTATGTATAAGATTAATGATTAATTTGTGCCTAATATGTACCATAACGCAACATCACAAAGCTTCCTCTATCATATAATAGTGGCAGCCGGCTGTACATCTTGTTGGTGATGAAGGCTGTGGTATTTTATTTTGCAGTGCTAGCTGGCTCTGAAAATGAAAAATCATTACTCGTTAGAACAAAGAGAAGAGGGAGCTTTAGATCTTATTCTGTAAGGTCCCTTTCAAGACTGGAAAGATTAGGAACAATGGGCCCCTTCCTCCTCAACAGCTAATGCACAAATTAACTAATCCACTAATTCAGCTATATGTCTAATTCCTCACCGCACATCACACCACAGATCATAAAAGCTGATTTGATTGTTTGCACATAAATAATACATTCAGAAAAATTATTATTTTTACTTATTTTGTGTGAGAAACATAAGAGCACTTAGAAAAACAGATTTAAAAAACACTGTTAATCAGATTCTATTACTTAATCCAACATAATTATAGATTAATTTGAATTGCAAAATTTACAAACATGCAATGATTTCATTTTTCACTTTAAAATGCAATCATAATATGTCGATTACAAGCAAAAAATGAGTCCTAATAGGAGTTTTGAGAAGATTTATGAAGTCTGATTCAACAGTAAGGTTCAGATTACATCAAACCAAATGATAGAAATAACAAAGTTACAAGTTTTTAAAACAACTTTTTCAAATTTCAAGCAATCAAATAACCACCAAGTAAAAAGTAGAAGGGTATTGAGGCAGCAACTGAAACAATACTCGTTAAATTGATAGTAAAACAGTCAACTTTAATACAACAAAGTGGCTGCAATGGAATCCAATTTCCACCTACACTCTCTCTGTCCTCTCCTCCCACCCATACTCTCACCAAATTACATCTTTCATGTGGTGTTAAGACATATATTTTACCACATATACCAGTATTCCAGTAGCCAACAAAGATCTTACAATGGCTGCTGAACAAATACTAAGCAGCAATCAGTAACCCAAGAAAAAAAAAGGAAATTAAATGGAAGCTATTGACCACTTAAATTGTTAATTTAGATCATACTATAGTTACTCCATGCAGATCTCTCAATATAAAAAGAGTTCTTGCAATTTGAATGGAGGTTAACACAATTAGTACTCAATCTTCATGTTTGCTGTTGACAATTGTCCTGCTGAAAATCATCTACGACTATAATTTTCCATCTTCCAATTATCAAACTCATGAAAGTGAAAAGGTTTTTAAATTTTATTTTGATTACCATGAAAGCTTGATGAGGCCACTCCAATCTGCTGGTTCTGCTGGTTTTGATCAAAGTTTGTTTGAATAACATTATGAAACACATCTTCCAAAAGATTCCCCACCTGAAATAGAACAAAAATAAATCAGATCACTCTGTAAAGTTTTATTTATCATACTTCGTAGATTATTTTTGCTAGGCTCTTAAATACCTGAGAAGTAGCACCTCCAAACATATCAAGAGATGATTCCATACTTGAAGGTTGATAAAGAATTGACTCATATTGACTCATGGAGCAATTGGTCTCAAATACATTTGAAACAGTGCGAGGAAACGGGTTTCCCTCCCTCGATTGGTGAACAAAAGGAATAGCAGCAGGTAAATTGTCTATGGGAATAAGTGAATTTGATAACGAAGCTTTTGCATGATTTGTAAGAGACTGTAAGCAAAAGCCATGTTTAGAAAATATATATATTATAAATTGAGTAAAAGAAAGCTGATTGCACTTTTTACCTCCTTTGTAATGAGATTATCCAAGTTGAAATCAAGCCGTGGATTCACCGTGGCTAGCTTCATTGAAAGGAACTGCAACAAGAAGTGAAAGATATAGCCGTTGAAGTTATTGAACAAACTATATATAATATATCATTTTGATGCAATCTCATACCTCAACTTGCCGTTGCAGTGACTGTACATAGTTTATGATTTCATCAAGCATGAGTGCTTTTCCAGTTATCTATCATAAAAAGCACATCAAAATCTAATTTTTAAAGCAACAAACTAGTTCTTATCGTACTCATTCCCCAAATTGTACTAACCATACCTTGTTGCAACCCGGTACAAGATCTTGAAGCAGCTTCATTCTCAGGCTGATCTTTTCCCTTCTAACCTGAAATGAAAATTAACATAAATATCAAAGAGGAGATGCCAAAAATTGATTTTTTTTTGTCCATAATATTAGCTAACTTTACCCTTTCAGCAAGGCTATGGCTATCTGTTGCTTGGCCTCTTCTTGCCCTGACATGGATGTAGTCTGTAGGAGGATCAAGGATTTTCAAACCATTAACCTTCCCATTCTTCTTATCAATATTCCGATCTTCCTTCGCCTTCTCGCTAGCTTCATCTTTTTCAGTACTCTCAGCAGACCGGCATTTCTTTGCATATAGATTATTCCCCTCTGCTAGCTATAATGAAAAAAGTTTGAACTTTACATATAATGATAACTTAAATCAAAGTTAAGCAAAATACATTAAATTATACTTCTAATACCTTTCCTTTGCTCTTGTATGCTGCCTTTCTCTTCTTCACGGTTCTATCTCCAGTTACTGAAGCAGGGTTAGTCACCGAAGAATCTTCCAAACCACTTCCAAACTCTCCATCTCCTATCTCCGACTGTGCAAGGCTTTGAATTGGGCTCTCCTTAGCATTAAGAAACTTCCTGCTCGAAACCCTGGAAAGTCTTCCAGCCTGCGGAAGGCCGAATTGGCCCATAATTGATCCATAGTTCTCAGCGTTAGAGGAGTAACTTGCCGCCCTTTCGGTGAATGCAGGGTCGTTGGGAGCCGACATCAAACTGTTGATATGCATGGAATTAAGAGGGTCGTCCATGAAGCTGGAGAACTCGCCAGAAATGGCAACAGCCGCCGCCGGAGTTGTCTGCGAGGGAAGAATGGTGGCCAGGAAGTCCATGGAGTGATTCCAGTTGAGGCTGGGGAGGCACGAGGGAAGAAGCTGACCCCGAGGCGGCGGTTCGTAATTCATCTCCGGGGAGGAAAAGTCTTCTCCTTCACTGAATTGTAGCGTTAGAGAACGTAGCGCGAAAAGAATGCTGAGATTTTGAAGACCCTGAAAGGAATTTGGAGCAGGAACCAAAAAAGAAAGTAAAAGGAAGGACCTTTTGGGGAGAACTGGGAAGAAAAGAGGAGAAAGAGGGGAGCTTTGGAGAGGGGGAAGGCGTTATAAGATATAAGAGAAATTAAAGGAAGGAGAAAGGGTTGACCCTTAAGCTACAGGTTGGGAGGAAATAGTGGAGAATGGTCTCCTATGCAGCTAGAAGCTTTCTCAAAGAAGTATCTCATGTTTTCTGTAATCTATGGGTAAGAGAGAGAGAGAGAGAGAGAGAGAGAGAGAGAGAGCGAGAGCGAGAGAGAGGATCTTTTTGGGACTCATAGAGAGATGATTTTGCGGGAGAAGAGAAAAAAATATCATTTTATTGTATTTGCTTAAAAAATAGAATAATGTGATGGTATTATTATATGTCAGTTTCGAGATGAAAAATAATTATTTATGAGATGTCATTAACTCTTTTTTTATTATTTTTTGTCCTATGAATCACAATTTATTTTAATTTTTTTGTGATTAATTTTTTTTACTTTATAAAATAATTAGTAAATTATTATTTTTATTAAAATTATGAAAATTATACCGGACAATGAACTGCAAGGAGAGATTCATGGATCGATTGATATAACCAGGGTCAAACTAAATGATGTAATAAAAATAATTTTATTAAAAAATAAAAAACTTACATAATAATGATGACATGATACCAAATATGTGAGAAAAATTTTAAAAATTTAAAAACTATAAAGCATAAAACTCACATAAGTAATTAAAAGGGTATAACTAATAAGGAGAATGCATTAATGGATTTAAAATGAAAATAATAAAAACTATTAAAATGTATATAAACTATAAAACTCTTGAAGATAATAATGTAACAACTCAAACTTAACTATCGAAATATTGTTCTCTTTGACCTAAGAGCCTCACGATTTTATCATATTGATGTAACTTCATAATAGGTCACTCATCCCAAAATTGCTCCAGAATGAGCACATTTAACTATGGAGTTTCTTTCAGAAATTCCAACCATTACACCAAAAGATGTCTCGATGTTTAAGAGTTTAGCTTCTTTTACTTAAGTGGATCCAAACATCAGTAAAGACTGTTGAATTCAAATCAATGTAGTAAAATCATATAGGAATGTACACATGCTATCAAGTATATGTTTTGATGACTTGTTGAGCTTTTTAGTTCATTATATGTGGTTGAATGATTTCAAATCAGAATAGATGATGAGAAGTGTGAAACTAGTTAGGATTCTTAAGGTTCTATTTCTTTTTGTTTTAGCTATTTTTTTGTACTCATGACAGGATAGATATGTGATGATTGTATATATCTTGAGCATTATATATGATTTTTTAGAATGAATACAGATGTGTACATTAATGTTTTGAATTATAGAATTTGTTTGGTTGTTTGTTACTAATATATGATATTATATAACTCTGACTATTATTTTTTAAAAGATTAAAAGAATAATTTTTCCAATTTAAATTCTGGGACATGAAATGAAAAGTAGTAAATGTTGACCTCCATATGTGCTAGAAAATCCACTCAAATTCGATTTTAATTCCTGCAGATCTGAGTCGAAATGATCGCCTCACACATTCTCTTGTAAATCTCATGCCTCGATCGTGCTCTTGTTCGCATTAATAAAATGAAGACGAACAACCTCATTTTTATTTTCCCGCAGACAAGCAGCTCGTGACCAATCCTCCTCCCGCTCTTTGATCTCCACCCGAACTCCCCCCTCTATTTGACTACACAGTCGTAGCTCCTCGTTGCTTGAAACCTGCAGTCAAACTCCCCTCCTTCCTTCCTCATATAAACTGCTGTAATAGTTCAGACCTCAGCCTCCCTGTCAAAGTCGCACACAGCAAGCCAAACCCATTGCATATCCCGATCTTAGTAATCTGATCCACATATCCACCATAGTCCACGTCTGACCTGATCCACCAATCTCCTACACCCAGCTTCCAATTCTCCCATCGATCTGAGATCCCTCACTGTTGATCTCCCCACTCCAGCACCCAATACATGCACCTGACCCTCGATCCAAACCTCCTATGCTCGATTTCCCTACTCCCATCACTACCTCCCACACCAAGCTCGTTGCTTCTGATCCAATATCCGGTCGACCCACTATAGCCCTCCAGCTTCCCACCTCATAAGCCGAGCAAGTCTTCGTACCCTTCTACATCAATCGCCCTTGAACTCCTCATACCCAACTCCCTACCTTCCTTCTTGCTATAACCAAACTCTAGCTGCTACTCTAGTAAGCCAACAACCATATTCCTCTAGCCCTTACAACAATTCCAATCATCCACCAACACTCTGACCCAATCCCCTATACGCAGATACATCCCCATCTACGTGAACTATCTGTTCTTGCAGCCTTCCTCTTCTCTTATTCCTCCTCATAGCCAAATAGTCCCTCACTCATTCAATTTTCTCACCCAAATCCTCAAAGCCAAATAACCCTTTACTTTCCCCCTATAGCTTTACACTGAACTCAAAGAGGCCACTGTATCCCATAGCCCATCCCACTTCCAAAAAGCCCACCTAGTACACTCTCAAAAAGCCCTATATATATATATATATATATATATATATATATATATATATATATATATATATATATATATATATATATATATATATATATATATATATAAGGAAAGCGCCAAAAAAAGAGAGAAAATTTTGTGCATTTTAGTCACTGTCATCTCCTCAAAACCGCCATCATCAACTTTTATCCACATAAGGTATAAACGATTTCTAGCCATAAAACTCCCAAAATCCCATTATCTCTGCTTGTAGCGCACCGAAGGACCACATGTACACACTTTTCTTAGCGTGGTGGGAGTGAACCAAATGCGATTTTTACGGCAAGGCGGGTAGACCTATAAATGCTTTTGTTAGTGTGTTGGGGACTAATGGTGTAACTGAGTCAAGCCAACTCACGAGCTAGCTCGAGCACGACTCATTAATGGTTCGATTAGTCGAGCTTATTGAGCTAGCTAGTCGAGCTCGAACATGATTTTGATCTGGATGGGCTTATTAAGCTTGAGCTTAAACAGCCCTGAACTCGACTTGACTACTCATCTAGCGACTTGTGACGGGGAGAAAACTGCACATCGGAAGATGAATTTCACTCCAAAAGATGGGAATCGTACACTCGACTAGAACTGCACGCACGACGAGATCGTGGGCTAGAAAAAGATGCAGGATGGAAAAAGTGGATCAAAACTCAAATGCAAGATCAAAACTCAAATGTGGATCATAACTCAGGTGCAAAATTGAGCGGCTCAATGAGCTCATTTCAATGTCGCGAGTCAAGCTCGACTCGAGTTCGAGCTTGGTATTTGACTCATGAGTTGAGCTTGAACACCCTTGACTCGAGCTTGACTTGACTTGTTTACACCCCTAATGAGGATAACCCTAAGTACCCATGTACGTACTTCTATGCCTAAGGAAAAAAATTATAAATTCTTTACACAAGTACCTCAAAGGCACATACACGCTTTTCGTAGCATATGGGATTAAAAACCATGATCATGGAGTCGCCCGACATCTACCATACATGCTTTTCGTAGTGTAGTGGGAGTGCTCAGCTCCCAAAAATTCCTCAAAATGGGGGAGATACTGGGAAGTTACCAAAATTCAGACCATATGGAACGGAACTTGAACAAAACTAAATGGGATCGAACATGTATGAACAAAACTACAGGGACTGAACTTGAACAAAACTCATATGGATCTAACTTTAAGGTCAACTTAAAAATCTAAATCATAAAATGATAAAAATTAAATGCAAATATGCAAGCAGGGGACATGTATTTTAGCAAAACTCCAAGCATGATTTGCTTATTAGCATTTATCAGTAATAATCAATGAGGATGTGTGATTTAGTTGCAAGTATACACAAATCTATCCTAATAAGCATTGTAAATCATATATGAATGATAGTGATTGGTGTGTGATAGTTGTATCAATCTGGCAAGCAAACATATCAAACCACGAAGGAGTTCTAATGCACGCAATGAACTATTCATGAGTGGTAAAAGGAGAGATGTAGTTATATGCTTATAAGCAAAGCATGGAGATACACAATGAATATGACAACTTCTCTACAGTTAATACCAACTTGAAAGTAAATACATCGAACCTCTACAAGTAATGAAGGGAAATATAAGAAGAATATGATGAACTTACAACAAGAATAACAACCTGCTCACAATCAGTATGCAACAAATGTGATGGATTCCATACTAACATAGATAATAGAATTATAATGCATGCAACGCATCGTCTACAAGCCAAGACAAAAATTTCTAATAAGTGCAATACCTACAAGAAAAGGTAGAAGATATGAAGCACACACAATAGCATCGTTCACAACCAGTGTTTTGCATGAAGTATAATTCACCGGCAACACATTAACATACAAATGAACACACTAAACTTACCTGCAAATGGGGTATTTCATGCAGACATACACGGGCATCATGCAATAAATGCTGGGGTGTATATATAATCAACAACAATCAAGCTTTCAGCAAATACATCAGTATCCTGTAAGCATAGGCAGTCAATTCATGATAAATATGAGCACTTATAAGCCACTGTAGAAGACCTGTTATGCACACAACGTGCTATCTACAAAAAAAATATAGAAGAACAGTAGTAAATTCAAACACCTACGAGCAGCACTAGAAGGTTTGCATTCAGTACAACTTTCCCACATCTGACTGTGTAAGGTTTGCAATACATGCAGCAGTCCAACCTACCAACAATGATAATGAATGTATTGCAAGTATGGTGGACTTTCTATAGACATGAGTAAAACATTGCATCAAGTATGACACACTGGCTACATGAAAAAGCAACAAGCCTATAATAAATGCAAGCATCTATGAGCCATTGTAGAAAATTCATCTTGTACACAACAATCTGCATACGATGAGCCAATGACATTTGGATATCAACTGAAGAACTATAAACAAATTTAACAAAGCTTACAATGGATGAAAGCTTACATGCAAGAAGCCATGAGTGACCCATAGCATAGCACTAGAACCCTCCTGCAAGCAACATTGGAAGATAAGCATTGAGTTTAGCTCACCGAAATGTAACAGTTGGTGACTCCTGAATACCTAGTGCTGGACTAAAGGCCGTATTAAATAAAGCTTACATTACACGACAGCCTAACTATATAAAGCAGCGAATAACCTGTAGCACGATGCTATACACTATTGAAGCATGCCACCGAATCCAAAACACTCATACAAGCGGACAGAAGGTGTTTGCAAATTCCAAAACAAGACCTTGTATGCTTGTTGGTGATGGTCATTTGCATAACTGGCTATGACAGAATATTGTTATAACATCTTCATGCATTGAAATGCACACTAATGCATTCACATCATGCATATATGCATCACAAAACTTAAAATACATAATGTAAGCACATTATTCAACAGGTAAAATGTGATGCACATTAATAATGTGCTACGTTAACATGTGAATATACTATGCACTATATGAAGGCATTGAATTATCATGCAAATATATTATACAAACATACATGTAATGTATGGATGCATCATACATATATATCATACAAATACATCATACACCATGTTAGTGCAATAGGCCACTACACAACATATCAACGCACTGTGCAACATGCAAAGTATCATGTAAGCAGGTATATGCATACATGCAAATACAAAAGTACATACATAAGTATGTTAACATGCAGATGAAAGCATAAGCATGTGTAAAAATATGCAAATATGTCATATGCACCTGGTACATTGCATACATATAACCACAATACAAACACATCATGCAAAATGCATTTAAAAATATATACTTGCATGGGCCCTGATGAGCGTGATGTATGTACATATGTGATGTATGAGAATGTTGCACTGGTCAAAGATAAATACTTAAATTCATCTGATCCGTCTCTTTAAATGGATCAAAGTTGACATGTCTTGAATTATCAAGAAAATATATGATCGTAGCTCCGATCAAAGTATTTGGTTTTATACATTCATATTAGATCTTTAAGATCTCTTATAGAGAAAATTCACACGTTAAAATGAATATCAAAGGTTTCAATATTTGCACAGTAATTCCATTAATTAGGAGCTTGACTCAATCCTCTATTTACAAGCAAACATAGTTGATAAAGTCCAATTAATGAAATGATCATATCCATAAACAAGGTTTTTAAAACTGGACCGATCGGTTCAACCAGTTGAACCGCGAACCGGCCAGCCGGCCGATTACGATTCAAAATAAAACCTCTTTTGTTGAAAATTGGCACCGAACCGCTCGAACCGGGGATTTGACCACCGAACCGGCGAATCAGTTTTGGTTTCCTTTAACCGGTCTGTTCGCTAAAAAAAATGGACGATTGGGATGCATTATGTGCGGACAGCAAACTCACCTTGTACGCTGCCCCCTCCACATAGCAACAATTCCACTGCACCTTCTTCGCAGCCGCCGCGCTCAACCTCACCGTCAAATTCCACAGAAAAATATCCATAAACCTAACCTTCTTAATCCCTTCCAATCTCCCCACCATCGTCACATTCTTCTAAAAAACGTCACCAATACTTATCCTCTCAATCTCCGGCAACGTCGCCGGTTCCCAACCATCATTGGGATGGTTTCCATAGCTTACGGTGAACCACAAGACATACTTCATCGTGTGAAGAGTCACATCTTGGAGATGGAGGTGAGGCGGAGAACGGTGATTTGCTCGCTCGGGGTGCCAATGCGGATGTCGTATTCATCCCAGCTGCTTTTAATGGCCACGTAGTCGTCGTCGAAGATGATGTAATTGTCCTCGATTGTGACATTGGAGCATGAGTCTGTGACATCAAAGTTTGAGTTTTTATGAAGAGTTTTGATAAAAAAATTCTTGTTGCTTTATAATTTTACCTAGATCGATATCGTTGGTGTTGGGAGAATCTATTGGAGCTAGTATAGTAATGTTAGCTATGACAACATTTCTGCAAATTAAATTAATTATGTTCAATTTTTGTTATATATTTATAAATAATTGTGTCATTATTATAATATTTAATTATAATAAATATTTATTACGTCATCCGGTTCGACCTCGGTCAAACCATCGAACCACTAACCTCTTCTTCTTCTGGTTCATTGACCGGTCCGATTTTCAAAGCCTTGTCAATCAATACATTGAAGATGCCCGTATTGACAAAAAATCTCAACTCAAGGGGACCCCAAACATTTAAAATACATTCAATTGACTTTAATATATTTATAAATGATATTGCTGCTTAAAATTAAAATAAAATTCCAAAACAACTAAATCAAAGTACTCATACACCCTCAGCGATAATTTGTCGGGGTGAACAAGTTTGAAAATTACTTTAGCTCACAAAGATGAATGTCTAGTCGAGAATATCACTAGAATTCATTCTTTGCTAGCAAGTACATGGCACGCATCCTCTAATCGGTGGTTTTGCTGTCAAATGGCACCACAAGTAAACGGTTATGACTAGGACCCTCTAACTGGGTAGTTTTTCTGCCAAATGATACCATTAAATTACGATAATGGTTAAAGCCTGTATGTTCCCCAATGATTTAAAAACCTTGAGTAATTCATCAATATGATATGATTGATAGAGCACAAAGCCCTCTATTAGCTAAAGTGGATTCAAATATATCTCCTTAGGCTAATATTCACTCCAGGTCTACAAAGTACCCTTGAAAGAAGAAACTCATGGCTGCCAATAAAGATCATCTTGTTAGGCTGGTCGACTACCTCTTTTGACTAAATGGACCAGGAACCATGCATGATGGCCCGGGATGATGGGACCATGAGATCTTGATATGGTATATCATCATTTCCCATACGATCCACTTTAAGTGCAAGGTGGTGAATTTCTAATTTTAAATATTAAAATTTAAATACCTAAACATGCTACTATATATGTCAGATATTATGTATCTGTTTGACGACTAGCCTTAATCCAAAGTTCTTTCTTATTATCTGGAGGGATGATTAACTATAGGGGTTCATGCCTATAGGAAACCTGAACTCAGATCATTAAAGTCCTCGCAAAATGAGCTAGAAATCTTTGGGTAATGACTTATTCAAAACCCAATCTATCTTCTAAAAATTTTCCTCAAAACTTAAACATTAAAACTCTCATCGACGACCACAAGGAAAAGAAAGGGGTCGTAGAGAAACCAAGGCATAAATTTTCAAAGCCCACGGTAAAAAGTAATAAAAGGAAACAAAAGAAAAATAGTAACAAAAACATACCACTTCCTAGGGATATAGAGATCCACCTGTTGTCCCTCCTCGTTCTACATTTTGTTGTCGAGCAAAGTGAAGAAGTAACACATACCTTAACAATGTAACAACCAACTAATAATCGATAAAGAAAGGAGTCAACCCCTCAAAAATAACAAGTGGTCAAGCTCCCAGAAAGCAAGAAAACTGATAATTATAAACATAATATACATGACTTGAAGATGAAAATGAGACCTTGAAATTGAAACAGAGATCTAATCAGCTTTCATGAAATCAGAAGATATAGATAATGATATAAAATCGAGTAATGGAAAGAAAAGAAATAATGAATTTACTAGAGTGGATGCCTATGCCATGGCGACGCGATATGAGGTTGAGACAAACACCATAGATGGTACATTTTATAGTAGAAAAACCTTAGGCACTTTTTTTCCTTAAAAATAATAAAAATTATTACCACTTTTCATGGTACAAGCATACCCAAAATTCCAACCTAATGCACAATATCAATACCATAAAATCAATGGCGATAATATTTGGGCGGACAAACACAGTGTACACAAACTTAGAAGGGAAAACAGTTACCGGGATTGAGTGGAGAAACACACAAAGCATACATTCTATCTTCTCCAACTTTTTGCTTGAGAAAATCGGCCAACTAGATTGAGCGAAGTCACGAACAGCTTAGGACTGAGAGGCTGGAGAGGAAGGCATGAATCGCCTTCTAAGAAGGAATTTACATGTGTTTCATCTCTTAGGACACTCAATTTAAAATTTCACTTGTTTGATGTTCATCGGATGGCTTTGATTCAAGAAATATAAGAACCGGCTGGTTCTTCTAAAACCCGCCTATTTAGTAATTATCCGATTCAACTGGAAAACCCAATTTTCCCTAGTTTTGATGTTGAAAGGTTTTAATTAAGGAATCAAACCAGCCAGTCCGATCCGTTTTTAAAAACCTTGATTTTTATGATGGTTTCAATTTGATTTTGTTTTGATAATTTTCATTTATTGATAAGATTTAAGATTTTTTTCTTATACATAGACTACTAAAATAATATTATTGAATGGAATGAAGGATTATGAGTTCTTCATAATTAATTTGATTGTGTAATGTTATCTTATGTATTCTAATTTGCTTAGTTTTCTTTATCTTCTATCCTCACATTCTCTCTCTTATTAATGTGAGCAATTCATATCATACTAACTATTTAACTTATTCATTATTTCTCACTCATTGTTAGGCTCTCTCTTCACCTAAGCCAGTGCTTCTGTATTTATTAGATTACTGTCTTTTTTTTTTCTTTAATTTTCTCTATATTATAAGAATACCCACAAGTCCTCATTTTCTCATCTCATATGCCTTTTCTCTATCTCAATAATATCTTCAATTTTATTCCATAAAATTTACACCTACACTATCCCCTTACCTGTTCCAAACATTTTTATCCTATTTGTCTATCCTATCTCTATGACAATCACTCTCTCTCTCCTTCAATTTCATTTCTCTCTCTCTCTCTCTCAAAATAAAAAATCAAATTTATGAATGAACTCTTATGCTTCACCCATATCCAATTCCACACTAAGGCTTCTCGGCTTTCTGCTTTCTAAAAAAAGTACAAAATTTTTTATTTTTGAATAAAACTCTTTTTCAATCGAAAGTCATCCCAAATGAAGCCTTACGAAGCCTAAGGCTTCATTTGGGATGACTTTCTTATTGCTTTTTAAAATAGTTTTTTACTAAAAAATTAAAAAATTTGCACTAAAAAGTTTTGCTACTTTAAGAAACAATAAAAAAATCGTCTCAAACTTGGCTTGAAAAAGCAGCTTTTTAGTAAAAATACTAGAAAGTTGCTTTAATAAGAAAGTCGTCTCAAACTAAGTCTGAATCAAAGATGATTAATTCTACAATCTTGTTTTGATCTTTCATAAGAGATGCATGTCATCGTCATACCACATGCAAGTTTTATCTTTTGAGATAGAAAAACAAATACCAAGATTATTGGACAAAGGACATAACATGCATACATCACATATCATTCATTTAATAGAATGAAGATATTTTCTTAAGTTTAGGTTAAGCATACTAAAAATACTCATTTCATATTAATAATTTCCTTTGCAGTATAATAAAAGAAATAAATATCAATACATTTAAGAAGATCAAATCACATCACAAATTCAATTGATTTAGATTGGAGTGTCAATATATGTAAAAATAGAATTATTTTTCTCAAACCTTTTTTCTTTAATATAATTATAAATTTTTAATGATTAGATTTAAAATAGCTAAGAGTCCAAGAGATAATAACTTTTGACTTTTAAGTATCTTAAATCTTAAGCATTTGAAATATTAAACAGATCATTAAATAATATGACAATAACTATCTCTTTCTTTAAAAAAATAAATAAATATTTTAATTTCAAAAGTAAAATATGATTAAAGACATTTGAGTGAAAAAACTGGTTTGATTAAAAATTACTTCTTCAGCTTTCACTTAACAGTTTCAGAACAAAACTGAACAAAATCAATAACAGTAAGAAGAACATAACATGGATCCTTCAAATTCCCCCAAACTTATTGATTATTCAAGATATTGGTAAAGATAAAAATTCCTTCCATATAGATCATAAGGCACCACTTTGTTCTAACTATGATGTTCTGATTGTATTCTTGGAAACCTGAAGAGCAGAAAGCTGATGAGTTGTAGTTCTATGCTTCAGTTTTTGGGTGATAGATTTAGGCTTCGTTTGGAACAATTTTTTATTACTTCTTAAAGCTGTTTTCTAGTAGAAATTTTTTGAAAAATAACTTAAAAAAGCAATAAAAAGGCCGTCCCAAACGAAACCTCAATAAGATGACAAAAGAACAATAATTGTGGCTGGAGGAACTACTCATACTCCATAGAAATAGACCCAAATTTTAAAGATTGATCAAATCGTTTTCATATCTTGAACCCAGTCCAACAAGTTGCTGGCCAATGATCCATTTGGTACATGACTGAAGACCTCAAGTTGTCTAGGATCGAATCTCGGTAGCTCGCCAAAGAATTGGCCTCACTCTTTTCTCAATAATAATTGATGAATTATTTTGTGCAGATACCAAACGTCATCCAGAGCCCAATGAAAATGTGCAATGTCACCCCCTACTCAGTACCACGGCTCGTACTGGATTATGTGGTTGCACTTGATTCATCTTTGGATGGTAAGTTGTGTCCGATGTCCGCATATAATAATCTCTCATATTAGACTGCTAAATTCACTAACAAGGATGTCTAATCACCCAGACTATTTGTCCATTAGTACTCACCATGATCTATCGGCTGGGAACTTTGACTATGAACCAAAAGATCTTGATTTTGAATCTTACATAAGTGATGAGTGTGAATTTATCTTAATTAGCCTAAATGTCCCCATCATAAAGAGTACTTACTAAGGCCGACTAAACAGATCTCGTCTGCCGCTCATCCTCGGCTATGTTACTTGACTCGAGTTCTCACCTTCGATTGTACGAAACTAGACTCATCTTGAGTCTCCTTTTTTTATTTCCTTTCCTTTATTATGTAAGCCTTCATGTGCCACTGACATTGGGCCATACTTAATGTGAGGTTTAAGGATGAAACATGATCATGACATCTCATTGTCATGAGCATATAATTATCATTATGAATTTAGTTCCCTTCCATATCATTAGCAGCAGAATTGTCCTCTGAAATTAATCCAAAGACATCAATTAAATAATGTGTCCCCTCTTGCTGACACAACTGATGCAAAGTAGGAACCAATCGGACATCAAAACCAAATAAACAAGAAGAAAAAATGAGCTGTTTTATAAAGCTGTTTTCAATAATGTTTTCTTGTGCTAAATATGATTTAAGTCTTCGTTCGTGACGGTTTTCTTCCTGCTTCTTAAAAAAAAAAATTTAATATAAAAATTAAAATTTTGATGCTATAAAGTTGCTTTTAGAAACAAGTAAGAGCCGACCCAATCAATTGTACTTAGCTAATTCTTTTCCTTATTTTATCAAGCAGTCAAATTTTATAACTAGTTATTGAAAGGATGCATCAACTAGCAATTATACAAGATTGCCATCATAAAAATAAAATCAAAATACATTTGATCAATTTAACATAAAACGTAGCAACTACTGTATGTTGACACCACTTGCAAGTCCAAATGTGTCTAGCTTGAAATCTAGTAAATCTGGAAGAACAAAAAAAAAATATTTTTTCATTAGGGTTTCGAAGAAGAAACCAACTAGAACTTTTTATCCTCTAAACAACATAAACTATGGATTGTATCTTGAGATTAGGCCGAGCTTGAATCATCAACAACCTCCACACTAGTAGGGGTGTCAAAATTGGGTTACAGGTCGGGATCGGGTCGAACCCAATACAGATTTGCTACTCTTTGCACGACTCGAATCCGACCCATTTTCACAGACGGGTCAGAAAATGCAACATAGACTCGAGCCGTCAGATTTCCGAGTTGACCCGACCCGACATGAAACCCTAGCTGAGCATCCGCCTGCGAAAGAAATTTCAACATCTTGCTTGTCGCCTGTGGCTGTGCCACTGTGGGAATGTGCGAGGGACGTCAACAATGGGATGACTCGACTAGACTGGACGAGCATTCGTGCACGCTACAGGACTGTACGACGTCGAAACGTGTTTGGATTCTGGCGGCACACTGATGGGACGATGTCGAGTTGTCAACAACTCGACTAGATGCACTGGCAAAGCCAGCAATGGGCCTGCGACATAGCGACAGCTGGTAGTGTGAGTATGGCGTTCACGGGACGACGCTAACGAGACGACTCGACCATATGCGGTCACGAGATGACGCCAGCGAGCGCGATATTCCCAGGTCAACCAGGGTCACATGACAACACCAAAGAGCATGATATTCCAGGACAACACCAACGAGACGACTCGACCAGATTTCGGGTATTCGGGTCAACCTGAACCTGACCCGGTTTTACAAATAGGTCAAAATCCTAAACCCGATCCTGACCTGTTTCTCAAACGAGTTGACCCAAACCCAAAATTTTTTTGTCATATTTTCGGTTCATGTCAAATATTGACACCCTTGGTCCCCTACACACTAGAGCAACCAAATGAAACATTGGTGCACACGATCATAATATCACAAGAAAGAAGAAATAAAATAAGCAACAAAAGAAACCCTAAATAGACTGACATATCTAAAGCATGCATGTATTGTGAGGTGTAAGAAGTTCCAACAGAAATTTTATGATACCATAGAACCAAGAGGTACTATCATCCTACACACCATTAAGAACAACAAAAGGCACTAACTCAAAAAAAATTATTAAAAAAAAAAAAAATTTGTTATCCATCCTATGGTAAAAAAAGTGCCAACCCCAATACATACGTATTATTCTCATTTGCCCCTCTTTTTTCGTATGCATAGCCATCTAATTTATAAGAGCCTTAAATGAAAACATTTCATTTAATGGATTGAGTTTCAATCATCAAACTCAATGGTTAATTATAGTTTTATAATATAACAATTTAAATTAAATAGAAAATAATATGCATATGAGTTATCCTAAGTAATCATTAAATATTTTATTTATGAAATTTTTAAGATGCATACTTGATAAGATAAAAGCATCATTTTACAATAAACAATATTTTATATTGTATTTATCAAATTATAACTTTTAATATAGTACCGATTTAAGGAATATCATCTGAAATTTATACTAATTAAGACACAATCATCCCATTTCTATTTTCTTTTTCAAAATTTTTCATTTTACAAGTATGGATATATTGCATCAACAGTCAATATCATAAGGGAATGAACTCCTTTCTAACAAACTTAAATATATATATATATATATACTCTTTTCATTTACATTTAAGGAAAAATAAATACCTTGCTCCACACCTCGCCAATCCAATGGATTAATTATTCTGTGTAGATGTCGAACGCCATCCGGAGGCTAACCAGAATGCGCTACATCTCCCCTTCGTTGTGTACCGTGACTCGGCACCGCTTGGTACAACTGATGTGGTTGCACAACATAGAGTTGTCCAGCCTCTGCACAGAATAATTTCTCCCTCGCCTTTTCTCTCTTTCTATCTATCAAATAGAATCGTGTAAACCTCGCATTCTTCATCTTCCTTCCAGTTGAATGAAATCCACACTCCCTTAATCCTCTTCCTTACTGTTGAACAAAATCGCAAGTGCCGCACAAATCCCTAATGCCTCTCTGCTCGGTCTCCCTTCGCTGCAAGTTTGGCATCTCTATTAAGAGATGAAACCAAAATGTCTTGAATCTCCTAATATGGCAGCCATTCACATCTCCTCGTTCACTTTCTTTTGATCAAGGATGACAAGGTGTTTGTTTATTCAAATCGACCAGTTCAAACTGGCCCTCACAAACACGGAAAAATTATTGTGTCCTCCCACCTGACGTAGAGATACGTCCTCCCACCACTAAAAAACTCGGTTTTTGCTCGGTATTGCTAGCTATTATTTGGTAATAACGAAGAATATCATCATGTGAAGACCAATACCGAGCTATACCGAGCAATACCGAGTTTTTTCTAGGAAAAACTAGGTATTTTTTTGTATTGCTCGGTATAACTCGGTATTGGTCTTCACATGATGATATTCCTCGTTATTGTTTGGTATTGCTCGGTATTTGCTCGGTATTTCTCATTTTTTAGCGCGATTTTAACGGTGGGAGGACGTATCTCTACGTCAGGTGGGAGGACGCAATAATTTTTCCACAACACGGGCATATATTCTAGAGAGATTAGCAGCAGCAGCATCCACATATACTGAACTGCAAAAAATCGAATCCAATGAGTATAATATACAGTGATTGATGCAGTGAACTCAAAGATCCTAATAATTTGATAAGGATGTGAGTAGTCACACATCAGGTAAAGATAAGGTCCAAATAAGCTCCAAGCTTGAGTGGCTAAGACAAATTTATTAACCAAGGATGAGAAAAATGGAGCTGCATATCAGAAATCTGCTTGTGCTGAGTCCTCTTGAACGAATAGAACAATTGAACAATTTATAGGCATTTTAGAATTCAAAGATCCATCCCTCTAACAACATTATATTTTTCTCCATTATCCTTACCTTCACTGTGAAAATAATCTAACCAATAATGATGGTCACCTACAAATAGCAAATAATATATACTATTATCTCTCATTTTGAATATATGTTGTAGGTTGTGGGCTCCAAAAACTCATGCCTTGGCCTCTCCACGTTGTCTTTTGTTGATGGGAAGAGTTTTAACGGATTTAAATTCCAGGCTAAATTTTCAGAAGGTAGATTCGATTTTAAGATAAGACACTACATACAGATTTCACCCTCATTTTGCAAAGACTTTATGATATGAGTTTTGGTTTCCTATAGATGCAATCCCCTAAGGTTAATTACCCCTCCTAATGACGAGAGGGAACTTTCGATTAAGGCTAGTCATGAGATAGGCATTGAGTACCCAATGTATAGTACCAACAATTTTAAGGATTTTAAAAATTGGATTTTGGGGATTTTCAAGAATTAAAATTTATCAATAAATTTAAAATAGGTGATGGGGGGAATGAAGACAAGCCTGATCAAGATCCTATGGTTCTGTCGTTCTAGGTTGTCATAGTCTCTGGTCTACTTAGTTAGAACAACAGTTGACCTAACCTAATTGAAAGAACCTTGTCAACCGCCATGGGTTCCATTGTCCAAGAGTATCTTGTAGACTTGAGGTGGATGTTTATCTAAAGTGATGAATTTAAGTCAATCTTAACTAACAGACGGCTTTATATTTTATAGAGTGCACCCTATAATTCATTACTCAATGGATTTTTAACCATTAGGGAACATGCTGACTTTGGTCGTGATCGTGATATAGTGATGTCATTTTGCAGTAAAATGATCTGGTCATAGGGCACGTGTCACATCTCTATTAGCAATGAATTAACTGAGAATGAATTGTAGTAATATATTCCACAAGACATTTGTTCTCTGTGAGCTGAAATTATTCTTCAATTCATCATCCTTATCAAACTGTCACGGTGAGTGAAAGGATTTTAATTTTAAGTTTTTTATGATTACATTTTCATTTAAATGTTTAGAATTTGGTGGATATTAGGTTTTGAAATTTTAATAAGTTTTGAGAATTGCTCCCTCCGGTTAAGATTCACTCTCAACACGGCCATCATTGGTGTGATTTTGAATAATGTTGACCTTTGTACAATGTCTAAAAGAAACAGAGATAAAATCATACCTATGATCCATCGAATCCCTAAATCCCGCCGAACTCAAACGGAAATCCCATAACTTCATACATGTTCGGCGCCGCTCCAGTCTCTTCCCCGCGAATCCTGCGACGACTGCCTCGACCATCGCTTTCTTCGCATCTATAAAACGAAGAGGGAGAGGCTTCCCTTCGACTCCTCTCACATACGCGAATCCCCCGACCAAAATCCCTTCCTCCTCTCGGTTCCTCCATCCGACTCCACGCTCGACTCTCGTTCTCCACGCTCGATCTCCACTGTCCGAACTCTCCAGCATTGACATTCCCCTGTGTCGTGCCCTCTCCTTCCCGATCTTCACAAGCCGAGAGAGAGAGAGAGAGAGAGAGAGAGAGGGGGGGGGGGGAAGCCGACCTACCTTGCCTCCTTCATCCTCAAGCCGAGCCCCCTTGCCGTTCGACTTTGCTCCTTCCACGACTCCCTTCCCGATCGGATTGAAAGTTACGACATTTTAATTGGAAGCAGCGATTGGAGCTTGCTGTGGAAGGTAACTTCCTCCCTTTCATGCAATCGCTCAGCCAAATCCCGTGAAGAAATCGAACCAGAGAAGAAAGGAGGGAGAGGGATTTTGTTTTGTTTTATTATTATTTTTATTATTTATTTTAAATTATAATTAATTATTTAAATTATGAATTTGTATTAATTAATTGAATTTAATTACACTTAATTATATTAATTATAATTAATATTTGATCAATCATAATTAATTAAAGTTAATTATGTTTGATCGAAATTAATTATGATTATTAATTAATTAAAATAGTTATAATTAATTATTTTTAAATGATAATTAATTATTATTAATCATTAATTAATCATAATTAATTTAATTTAATTATGTTTAATTATATTAATAATTAATTATATATTGATTATAACTAATTAAATCCTAATTCATTCTAATTAATTATTATTAATAATAAATAATTATAATAATAATAATAACAAAATATCCTCTCTTATCTCGATGTTTGTGTCGGGCCGGCAAACTACTCATACATGCTTTTCTCTAACGTGGTGGGAAGGGAACCCGGTGTGACACCTACGACGAGGTAAGTGAGCGACCCCTCGGTTCCAAAATCCTGTACTCGACATGCGTGCCGAGCTGGCAAACTGCATGTACACGCTTTTCTCTAGCATGGTGAGATGGGAACCCGATGCGGCGCCTACGGCAGGATTGGGATATTCATAAGTACCCGCTCGTGGGGAAACAACTGCTTCTCTTTTGCAACAGGTACCGAAGACCCATACACGCCTTTCTCTGGCGTGGTGGGGACAAAGATTTCACGGCCGTGGTGTCCTCGTAAGACGGCACCTACCGTACATGCTTTTCTCTAGCGTGGCGGGAGGCCCAGTTTTCCATATTTTTCCCCTAAACGGGGGAGACGCCGGGAGGCTGCCAAAATTTCGGGTGAACATACGATCATACTCGGACCTGATTTGGATTCAATTGAACGGTGAACTTGTGAACTCGATCACACTTGGACTTGAATTTGAACCGAAGGCGAGCGAACATGAACTTAATTTTGGCTTAAATGAACATAAAAGATTCAATTTGAAACTTGCTAAGCGAATGATAAATAATTGAGCTTAAGTAAATTTGAATTCGAGCAAGTGACAATGGACCGCAGGGGACTATGATTGAACTTGTACTTGGAGAGGAAGATCTGGCTCTCCCAAATCCTTAGCAGCCGTCTAGAGCCCCCTTAACCTAAGAAATTCTCAATTCAGCAAAAACATCACATACCCTAATCCTAGGGTAAACAAACTACTTAAAGCATACATTAACCTAGCAAATCCCATAACTGCCCTTCCCCCTCATTTGAATTGCTCTTTGGGCCCCACCCCAAGGGGGGCGTCCGGGTGGAAGATCCCACTTCCACCTCACGTAATGTTTGGCCGATCCAGGAGGGACCGGCCCAACCTTGACCGGTCCAAGATGGATTGGTCCATCAGAGATATAATCCCTCACATTTATGCAGACATTCAAACATTAACAAAGTTTGAACTTCTCTCTTCCAAACATCTTTTCTAGCAATCTCCTCACGCGCTTGATTAGATTGTCTCCTTTCTCAAAGTAACTTTTTACGGCTCAAAACCTTCAACAATCTTCTCATACAATTATTTGATCTATGGGATCACCTTGCTAAGATCTAATGCCAAGTAAATGGCCTAATTTTTTTTCTTTCCTTTAAGAAGTTGCAAACCAATTACGACCGCATGAGGTAATTCTTTCCATTTAAATGAAATTTTGAATGGATTCACACATTAAATGAACCTAAGACAAAAAGAACATGGGTTTGTTTATGATCCATAAGGAAAAAAAATGATAATAATTAGTTGCAAAGAGGAAAGAGTGAAATAGATAAGGCCGCATGATAAAAGCTATAAATGAGAAGACCAGGTGGAGTGAAAAAAGACCTGTAGAAATAAAAGCTTAGAAATTCTAGGCAATATAGTTATAAAGGTTGTGAATTGTAAAAATACTGAGAACAAAAGCCTATAGCTTTAATATCATGACAATAATTAGAAAGAATAAGTTGAGTGTTCATTCCAACATTTGTTTAGTTTTTATACAATTTTAAGAGAGATTTTAATAAGAAACATATAAAATCAAAGAATAATAATTATAAAATAATTACAATAGCCCACGTATTGATGAATAAGTTAAATAATAATGATAAAATAATTACACTAGTCCATAAATTAATGAGGTGTCATTAATAATACACCGGATCATTGATATGGCATGAAGTGAATAAGAAAGACAGAGGGCTGCTGTACTTGGTGGAACATTGGAGGCAAAATTGATGGAGATGGAAATGATGGAAGCAAAATTGTTGGAGATTGATTTTTTTCATAGAAAAACTTTCTCAGATGATTTTATTGTTAGCTTGAAGCACATCAATAGTTACACAGGCACTTGGACATCCATCAACTAGAAAGACTTGGACATTTTATAATAAGCATCACTATGTATTACTTAAAATATTCATTCATGTAACAGAAAACCTCGACCTAAACATATAAAAAGGGTAATGGATGAGAATGGCATATTCTGGTTGACTTGGATCACATCAGCTTGCGCTTTTTTTACAAAATAACTAGGAAAATATCTAGAGACCTATGTTGCACCGATACGGATACGGTGACACGGATACGATACAATACGGATACGGGACACGTCAATTCTTAAAAATATAGGATACGGGTACGGCGCGTACACGTCATTATAATTTATAAATCATACATAAAAATTAAGAAAACAATCAAAGCATAATATTTGAAATTATAAAAAAATGACAATCATTTGTAGCCTTGTAGCTTATAATATCAAAATATAAGTAAGCATTAAATGTCTAGTACAACAACAAAAGCATAAACATAAATTATCTAGCACATGAAGTTTCAACTATTCGATAGAGGGAATGATATGATTAGCTTCTTCAGTGGTTTGTCTTTGAACTTCTATGTCATCTTCAATGAATACCATAGCTTCTAATTCAGACTCATCAAGTGAAAGATTAATAATTTCTAATATTCTCATATCATCAAGAGACTCAAATCCATCTCGAAAATGAGAGAACCTTGCTCGTAGCTGCAGAAGTAAATATGACGCATCTTTTTTTTTTCAACTGACACGCATATCAGATACGCGTGTCCTTTTGAAATTAAATAGTATTTTAATTGGATACAGCGTTGGCGTATCCGACACGTATCGGAAGCGTATCCGTGTATTAGATATAGCACGCCTTCATAATTAGGTGTATCGATGCAACATAGCTAGAGACACACCCTCTTTTGTACTTACTAGTAAGATTCTAGCATTGACAATAGTATAATTTGAATCCAATAACTCAATTTTCTTAGTGAAACTAATCTCATATACAATTCTTCAAATCATAAACAATATTAACAATAGGG
Organism: Dendrobium nobile; assembly: GCA_022539455.1. NCBI lineage: Eukaryota > Viridiplantae > Streptophyta > Magnoliopsida > Asparagales > Orchidaceae > Dendrobium > Dendrobium nobile. The sequence goes on from CM039736.1 coordinate 82,490,988, forward strand.
AAAAAAGCCTTATGACACTCAAGGTACTAAATTCCAAATCCATCGCCGAAGCATTACTTCATCAGGATAGCATTTTCTGAAGTGAAAATGTAAAATTAGATTATTCACCTTGTAGCTTAAGAACAATAAATTTAAGATAGTTACTCAAAAGTTGATGAACCTAAAATCTCATCTTATATAAGTTAGTCTTGAGATTGTTTGGATACAAGTAGAATTTATTTCATGTAGGATTTAGTAAATTTTATAAATTTAGATATAATAAATCCTGGGGGCATTAACTCAAGAAAATTATTTGGAAAGATGGATATTAAATCTGATTAAATCCTAGCAAACTATTTGACAAATACTTTCAACATTTAGAACATAAATGAAAGAGAAAAAGAAGAATAATGAGGAGAAATGGCATTAAGTATCTTAAATCCTAATTCCCCGTGTTTTACTGAATCATGGATTTAGCCTAAATTAGGAGGAAGGTGGGAAGGCCCAAAAGATTTTTCCTAAATCTTAAATAAATATTGGCTAAGCAGCCAAATAGCCCCTTAAGTTACTATTAGTATGGTTCTGCTAAAATGTGACTTATAACGCCACACTTTGCAAGAAAAAATACAGAATTCATTTTGGTTAAATCTTGATATCGATATATGGTAAAAGTATGCATGTTCATGCTCAAAGAAAGTATATTAAACATCAGAGAAACACATCACTTACCTCAATGCACCCATAGACCAATATAAGAAATAAAAAATTTTGCCTTTCTCTTTGGCTGCCAATCAAGCAACCAATGGAAACTTAAGATCGCAGAAATTCAACCTCAAGCTGCTCCATCCTTCTTGCTAGCTCATGCTTACCACAATGCCTCAACCCCTCCACCACAATATCAAAACTCTGAGACCTCGGTACTAGCCCCATCTCAGTCATCTCCAACAAAAAATTAGCCGCTTCTACTACCCTCCCTCCCCTCACACACATTTTCACAAGCATGGTGTATACAGGACGGTTAGGTGGATGACCCCTCACCTTCATGTCGCCAAAGAACACCAAGGCGTCGGCAAACCTCCCGGCGCGGCACATGGCCTTCAAAATAGCGGCGTAAAGACTAGGGAATGGACGGTGCCCCTCCTCCATTGCGCAGTTTAAAAGCCTGAATGCCTCCTCGATCTTCCCAGCCTTCGACACCGCCGGTATTAGTGCCTTGTAAGTCGATATGTCTGGGCAGAGGCCAAGGTCGTTGGCATCCTGAAGGAGATCAACGCAGAAGTCGATTTCGGCGGCGTCGCAGAGAGCTTCGAGAAGGGAATTGAATGTGGACACATCAGGGAGGAGGCCCTCCTTAGTCAATCGAAGAACAATACGCTTTGCAGACTCGAGGTGGCCGGCACGGACGAGACCGTCGATGAGAAGATCGCGGCCGCGAACAGGAGGCGAGAAGCCGCGACGGGCCATTTCCTCGAGGAAATCTTGTGCCTCGCGGAGCTTGCCGGCGGCGCACCATGCGTCGACGAGGATGGAGAAGGTGCTGCGGTCAGGGGAGACAGATCTGCGGTGCATGCGGCGGACGAGGGAATAAGCGCCGTGAAAGTTGCGAGCTTGGCAAAGAGCGGAGAGGAGGGCGTTGTAAACCTCAGTGGTCTGGGGGCAGGAGAATCGGCGCATGCGGTTGAAGATATCGACGGCGAGATCGGGAAGAGAGGCTTCCGCGTAGGAGGTGATAATGGAGGCGAAGGTGGATGAGGAAAGGGGGAGGGAGAGGGATCGCATGTCGGCGGCGAGGCGCCAGAGATGGGGGAAGAGGCGGTGACGGCCAAGACCGAGGAGGAGAGCGTCGAACTCGGGGGAGGACGGAGAGTAGGTGGGGCGGGAGCGGGCCCAGGAAAAGAAGCGAAGGGCTTGAAGGGGGTGGGAACCGGCGGTGGCGCGAAGGACGCGAAGGACGATGTCGGGTGTCGGAGGCGGCAAACGAAGGCGGTTGAGAGTGCGTTCCAGGTAGAAGTCTCGCCGGACGATGTTGGAGATATGGTGAATTGCGGCGAAGTAGTCGTCGCGTGGTGGCGGCGTCCCAGGTGGAATCGGAAGGGGAAGGCAAGCTAGTTTACGGGTTTCTGCTAGGCGAATGAACGGCAGCGTAGGATGAAGTATAGTAGAGATGCAGCCGCCCTGCCGGCGGAGGACGATGCCGGCGAAGTAGTGGAGCATCGCATAGCTGCAGCGGTAACGGCGGAGGTGGAACAGAAGAAAAAGATTTGCGCAAATCCGAAAAGACCAGCAAAACAGTAGCAGAAAGTTTTAAAATTACAAACTTTTTATGTTATTTGACCGATCGTATGTAAAGGATGCACGCATTTTTAATTGCAGAAAATATAAATAAAATATATTTAGATCAATGAAAAAAGACTTCTTTGTGGTACTATTAAGAAAATTTAATGGCCAAGCAGCTTTTACAATTTTTGAGTGACGACTTGCACTTCAAAGACATTATGATGAGCAAGGATTGTAATACAATATTCTTTCCCCAGTTCTAAGGTCATAAGATGGCATCAGACTGACCAAAAATTTAAGAATTGCAATTGCAGAATTCATATTTAGCTGATGCTCAAGCAAAGTCGGTAAATTTCTCTAGGAACTAATGATGAAGTCTAGTTCTGAGAAGATTAAAAACCCTAATTTTCAAGGATTTACTATATTCCTTTTCTCTCTCGATACCCTCCTATGCGCATGCTGTTTTCTGCTGAAACGTTGAGTCTACTGTTTTCAGTTGAAGTTTCTAATTCTTGCACTTGAAATAAAACAATTCTTTCTCCAGGATTGTCTGATTTGTTGAAGAAAAAATGCAAAGTATTTCAAATGTAAGAGACTTAAAAAATTTAGTATTTCATTTGATGATAACAGAATACATAAAAAATTTCTAATTTACATAGTTCATTTTTAATATACTCTAAACTCACATATTTTCAGCCAAGCTTTAAAAGACACCGCAACCTAACTTCACTATCGCCGCCTACCTCTACCGTATGTTGCCTTTTTGCCATAACCGCAAGCCATCACCATCACTACCAGCCTGTAACATCACTATGCTTCAAAGTCAAATAAAAAAATAATGATCATTTACATTTATGTCACACCTTCAAATAATTTCAAATATATTAAATACTTTTCACACAACATTTTATTTTACTGATGTCTTACTTTTTCAACAAACCAATTATGAACTTGAAATTTTTCTTTTTAACCAAACTCTATTCTGCTGACTCCATCCTTCAAGCAATCTTTGAAAAAAAGAGGCATTGTTAGAAGGTTCATTTTGATAACACAAGAGATGAAAGTAATACTATAAAGTCCTACATGGGGTCCTGGTTGGGTACCCATTAGGTACCCATACTTTACTCGGACGAGCTTTACCCACCCATGGTGACTTCCGGGATGCCGTACCCACCTATACCCACCCACATTCCATGTTTTTTTAATGCATTCTGCCACGGACTGATGGCTTTGTTGTCCTTTGCTCTGATTGCAAACTTTCAAGCTGTATATCACAATTTATCATAATCGCAGCGTGGTTAAGTGAAGCACACTACGTAGTGAGGATTGCAGTAATATAAGTATACAGTTATTAGCAATATAAATCGATTTATCCCCCGATGTTGAGTACTCACCCATACCCACCCACAAGATCATGGGCGTACCCATACCCATTATTGGGTATACCCATACCCATTATTGGGTATGGGTGGATACATGGGTGGTTATGAGTATGGGTACCCAGAGCTCTGTAATACTAAGACTGGAACTATTGTGGGTCAAATTATTTCTTTACATCCAGATATTGTAAATAACGTTAGATGAGATGTTACAAGAAGAACATCTCTTCACAAACAATGAGTGCTGAAATCTCACATCTGAATCAAAAAGTAGAGAACATAATGAAGGGTTGCCCAGAAGGAAAGTACCTTATTGATGACATTATGACAGCAGGGTCAATTAGAACGGAGATGATATTAATACAAGCCTGAATCCATCTAATGACAAGCGATTAAGCCTTTATTAGCAGGTCTATGAAGTACAAGACTGTGGAGAACACCATCCAAAGCCTGTCTGATAACAAATTTTGCAAAATGAAAACATGCAAGTTGGATTTTTTTGTGTTCTTGGAGATATGGGTTGTATTATTGTAAAGCCTTCTCCAACCGAACTCCAAACGCATGAATGGCGTCGCTCGTGAGCTCTAGCCGAACGGCAAAACTTCCGGTATTTGGTTGCGGGTAAACAGTGCGACACGCCAATATTAACGTTGCACTGTTCACCCGTTATTTTTCTATCTCTACTTGATTTGCCGAAGAAACGCACGAAAGAGGAGAAAGACGGCTACCTTCTACGAAGGGCGCAAAATAGAGTTCGATTGGAGATGAATCACGCCATGTTTTAGTTTCACTATATTTTGGAGTGAAAAATGAGATTTTCGGTTGGAGATGCCCTAAGCAGAGGTAGTTGATACGCAATATTTGGGTGTTACAATCAAAATTGCCAAGTTAAGTTGTCGAATAGCACAGTTGGAAATCAGCACCGGACAAGGTTCAATTGCTTTCAGTCATCTAAATAGTGAAAAACACAGGAAGTTTCACAGGAAGGAACCTGATAATAGTAAGAGAACATTAAGCAACAATCCCAAAGTGTTTGTGAATAGAATTTTACTACCCGTCTGAAATAGACATCAGAAGCCTTTCATTGAACGAATAGACAACGGTTGGGAAAAACTCCAGTAATTAATTTAGTCCCATGTAATTCGTTAGAATCATTTCAAAACTCAAGTGCTCCTACACTACAGATGCAAACATCTACCTACTTTTCAGGTTTTTTTATAGATCCCCTCAATTATCCATAGCATGGAGGTATTCAGTTCTCGGTAAAATTATAGCTCCTCATTCTCTTCAGTTGATTGGTTGGTGCTTGAAGTTTTTCCATTGACAGCCACAAGTTCAGTATCAAAGATAAGTGTGGCACCACCTGCAAGATTACCAAAACATTTCAGCAGAATTCCAAAATCATTATATATTAGATCCAGACTTCTTCAAAAGTTACATTTTGTTGAAGTAGTTTCTTCAGCTTCATTACCTGGGATCTTTGGAGGAGAACCTTGGGCTCCATAACCGAGCTTTGAAGGTATCTTCAGCTTCCTTTTCTCACCAACGCACATTCCCAAAAGCCCTTGGTCCCATCCTGTACAATATGTTTCAGCCATTTGTATGGTATGCATATTATTAACAATTACTAACTAGTTTTGACTGCATCATATAAAATATAAAAACTGACTAGTTTTAACTTCATCATAGACATGTCTGACTAGTTTTCAACTTCAAGTGATTCAAGTCTATGAAATGATTAGCTGGCTTGTATTAACCTAAAGCAACTCACGCTGAAACAACAAGTGAAACATCTTTGCAATGTAGAAAAGTGCGTACATCAACCCCCCACTTAGAACCCATATTGGTGAGAGCCTCTTAACCGGGTACACCCATTTCTCCTAATCTCAACATGAACACGGTAAGAAATGAGAATTATTTGGGGGGTGTGCAAAAAATGAACAGAAAAACGATGCAAACTGAAACAAAGTGATGAGTTTGAGTCAGTTCTTAGATGTCATGATTCAGATCTGGTTCCAAAACCATGCATAACTGAAATAATGTATCAATTCGCAGTTCTGTTCGGTAACCTAGAAGAAACCTAAACTAAAATCCAAAGTCCATGAAAATTATTTAAAAAAAAATCAATGGAAGACCTAAATGTAAATATCTATGTGATGACGACATCCGACCTTAGAGAGTCTACCAAAGGCGTGGCCGTCGATCTACGGCCACGATTGCACCGTTTTAATTTTGATTATCATTGTATTAGATTTATTACTAATGTATTAGTTTATTATGTTTATGAGATTTATTGTACCTTTCCTTTTATGCCCTCACTTGAGGGCCTAGTTATGTCTATGCCCTAAGGGCAAGTTGGTCTTTTATATTTTCTTTATTGTATTGGCTATTTAAAGTCTCCTCCTTTGAGGAAGAGGATGATGAATATTATGAAAAAATTTTCTGCACTGGTGTGTTTTGGGAGAGCTTGAGAGCTTTGAAGAAAACCCTAGTTAAAGGAATCGAATCACCCATCAGCCGCATGAAGCGTCCGGGCTCGTGGTTACTCTTCTTCCTTTTCTTTCTTCCCCCTCCACACCCAACCGCCGGCCAACCTTCCCCAAGAGCCGCCGGCCAAGGTCTCCTCCCCTCCCTTTTTCCCTTAAGCCGCCGGCCCTCATCACCCCTCCACCTCTCTCGGCCAACCTCCACACCTCAACCTTCCCCTAGGCCAGCCACCCCTTCTTCCCCCCCAAACCGCAGGCCACAAAGGCCTTGCCCCTCCCTATAGCCGCCGACCAACCAAACCTAGATCCACAATTACCTAGAGTTACTACTTGCCTAATACATCCCATTATTAATTGGGAAGATATTTGAATTTAAATTCAAATGAATTTAAATTTCAAAGCTTTCCAAATTAGTAAAATCCAATTTTGGAAAGCCTCCAATCCATGCAAATCTGAAATTAAATCAGATTTAATTTCAAATCCACATTCAATGAATGCGGACAGCCATTAATCCCTCCCCTAATTCAAATGCCTAAGATTGGGAATTAATTGATTTCCCAATCAATTTCCCCCTTCCCCTTGTAACCGACGACCCCACACCCCTCGCTCTCTCTCACCCGCCGGCCCCTTGTCCTCCCTCTCTCTCCTATTCAATTAATGCCCCATTAAACCTTCCCATCAATCCATTACTTCCCCTCCCCGCCCTCTTTAATTCTTTGGGATTCAAATTCAAATCCCTCTAATTAAATCTCCCAAGGCTTCTTGTAACTGTTGTCCTCCATCCCCTTTGTCAACTAATTAGTTTTTCTCAACCTAGAACCATCTAGTTGAAGATCGAAAGCCTACACAGTTGCTGCCCAGATTTCTGGTTATCTTTAAGGGTGTTGTCCCAAATTTTCAGCAAGCGAAAACCTGCTGACCTGCTGTCCCGATCGTCGTAGTGCTGTCCAGAAATTTCTAGCTGTTGTCCAGTAATTTCAGCAAACTCCTATTGTTGTCCTGTTGTCCAGAGAGTCCCCGATTGTGTCCAAAAGCCCCAGCATCTTGCTAGTAACCATTCCCACATCCAGATGAAGGTAGGGGTGTCAATTCGGGTCAACGGGTCGGGTTCGGGTCGAACCCGGAACTGACCCGGCACTGTTCGGGTCAACCCGAACCGGACCCGTTTTTAAAAACGGGTCAGGTTTCCGGACCCGAACCCGACCCGATTCGGGTCAACCCGACCCAACACGAATGACACGGAATTGACCCAAAATTGCTAGTTTTCGAGTCAAAAATCGGGTCAATCTTCGTTTTTCGGGTCAAAATCGGGTCAAAGACGGGTCAAACTCGGATTTTCGGGTCAAATATGAGTTTTCGTGTCACTTTCGGGTCAATTTCGTGTTTCCGTGTCAACCCGAACCCAACCCGATTTTTAAAACGGGTTGATTTCTTCAACCCGAACCCGACCCGTTTCGGGTTTGGGTTGACCCGAACCCGGATTTTTTCGGGTCGGGTTTCGTGTCGTGTCAAAAATTGACACCCCTAGATGAAGGTAAACTCTCTTCCGATTCTTAGATCTTCTAAGTTTATCCTTAATTGTGGTATCATAACGATCTTGAAAACTTTCTCCGCAAGCCAACTTTACTAAGAGTTGAGTGAGGGATCTTTTTTCGTAGTGACTAATCTCATTATTAAATTAGAGATTTCTCGTTAAATATCTTTCATGTATGCTATGCTTGAATAATTGATTATTTTATAATCTTAACTTCTAGTTGTGTGATTTGGCCTAAGCTTGTTTCACCTCTCTCTTGTTTTCATTCATTGTTTAAAATTACTACAAGTTTAATACTTAATATTGCTCTCAAATAAAAAAACGTGCAACTTCTTATTTAATATTACCTAAAGCATTTAAGCCATAAATCACTATGTTTTATATGTTTGAAGAGATACTTGACCCTTAATAGCGTGCAAATTTCTTAAACGGTAAGCATCTAAAATTACATATAGCAAGCAAATTTTATTTAGTTTAAAGTTCTAAGTTGTTGAAAATGAATTGTGAAATTTTGATTATCTTGGATGAGGATATAAAAAAGGTATAAGCACTCTTCTTTGCTGAATGACAAATCAGATATAGAACAATGTCAACCCCATGAGCGTTGATGGAATCTCAGAACCAAACCATAAAATGCGGTTGGATTCATGTTCCAAGATGCGGAGATTTGGGTGAACTTGGGTTGCAATAAGAGTGGAACCAAATTAGGCACATTAATGGTTAGTTAATATGTAGGACGGCAGATTTATATAATATGTAATACATTGGAAATTAATGGATTAATTAAATTAAATAATGATTAACCATTCTAAATAGTTAATAAATAAATATTAGAATAATAATGCATTCTAATTCATAAGAAATTAATAAAAAATATTATCAAACTAATTAGGTATTAATTAATGATTAGCTTGATCACTCAAGCTAATTAGCGAACAACAAGCTGCATTTTATTAGTCATAAATGTTAGCTAAAAATATTAATCTGGGTACATAGGGTATTAAATAGGCATTACTTCTGCTAATTAAGATAATGTAAGATAATTATTCATTAAACGTTTGGGATAAAAAATATTCAAATTAGTTTATTATTAATATTGAAATTAACTAGTGTGATTAATCGCCAAAGAGCTCTAAGTCGAGTATATGCTCCCTCGCTCTCAAAATTGAGATCATAGGTTGGAATCCAATCTATAACATCTTTAAATAAATATTCAATTACCTTTACAAGCTACTTGCCTAACCTCACAGCCCCACAATATCAATGTATAAAACTCTCTTGTTTATTACCAAAAATGATATTCATAGGGTGAATGTATGTTTTGTTATTGCAAAGTCAGAATAGCACTTCTCGTGCAAGTTCTTTCAACTTCTGCTAATAGCCAATCAAGAAAAGAACAGGAAAGCATTTACCTTTGATCACTTGACCCTTGCCAAGCTCAAACTCAATTGGGTCACCTCGTTCATAGCTGGAGTCAAATATGTTTCCATTAGTAAGCATCCCCTGTAATATGTACATTAAGATGAGTAGGTTAAGTGAGTATACAAAGCCATAAACACACCACTAGCATGATAAACAATATTTTTAAGGCCATTTTACTGAAATTGCTCTTTTATCTATGGAAATTAATATATTTAAGGCAGTAAATAAATCTGGTTTCCTAGAATCCAAAAAAGTCAGCTATGACCAACTCCTTCACCGCTAGTAGTTACATGGGGCTTAAATGCATGACAGCTTTACATAGATCACAGGTTCCTTAAGAAACTGAATCAAACTTGTGCCAACATACAAACACAATACATTAATGGAAGAAGCTATCCTTCTGCCAAATTGGAATGAACAAGACAAGTTTAAATCCTGAGACTAAGTACATATCTCCAGTCCAAGAAGACCAATTTTGCACAATTAGCAGCATCTAGTACAAATTAAGAATAGAAGATTGCAAGGTTACTTACACGATAATGCACTTTAACTCTATCACCTTTGCGAGATTGAATGCTACAAGTCTCTGGCTTGTACTGCAATAAAATAAAATAACAATAGAATCAATTAAGTGATGGCTAACTCTAAAAACAAGCAGGTAGTTGAGTTTGAGACTTGCAAACGAATAAGAGTGAATCTACAAGTATGTTGGCATATTATCTAGAGAATGACTGCTACTGGTTGTCATATCATAATATAGTTCCTATGTTTCAACATTGAAAGAAAACACATTAATAACGTACCTCTTTGCAAGCATTAGCACACTTCAGTTTTTGGGGCATCATACATGCTTCTCGATACCCATTAAGTTAATAAAATGTACGAACAACTACATATTAAACATCTTCTATTATTTAGCATCCTAACAATTCAATGGAAAAATTTCTCTCTTTATTCATGGCATTATAAACATTGCTTTTTATACATTTATGGTTTTTATAAACTGATGCGGAGCACATTAACTTAGGGAGGCTAGCTGGACATCTTATTGCTATAACGAACTATCGTCCTTTCTCTGCTATCCACTATCTTATATTACCATTTTCTGTTTTAACGTACTATTAGCTTATGATAGAGTATATCTCTTTTTTTAGTAGAAGGAAGAAGGATACATAGAGAAAACATATGACGTAGAAAGATACTTTTGGTGATTATCAATACAGAGAATTTCCAATTTCTACCAACATAACTTGTGTTCTGTTTTTTCTTGCTTGTTTTCTTGCCATCTTTTTCAGGTTTCGGCAATCCTGTTGCATCAGCGTGGTATCAAAGCCAACGCCTGGAGGAGGATGAATGATCGCAGCAAAGAACCTGCTACGGAGGAGGTCCAGAGCTTGGAGATGCTATGGGCAAACCAAGACAGTGTCAACCGCCGACTGGACGAGTTAGCGGCTGACGTGCAAAGATTAACAGTGGAAATCAGTCGTGAGTTCAATCTCATTAGGGCGAGGCAGCCACTGCAACCGGCCTGTTCACCGACGCGGAGAAATTCCAGCCCGCAATCCGCATCCAATTCCCGTTTATACACAGGAGATATCTGATTCAGAGGAAGAAATGCAAATGTTTCGTGGAAATGATTTAAGGGGATCCAATGACGAAGACGGGGGCGACAGATATCAACAAGATTACAGTAGACACAAACGACCCGTGCAACATCCATATTTCCCTGGAGAATTTAAAGTTAAATTAGATATTACTTTTTTTACGGTCATTTGCACATAAAAGACTATTTAGATTGGGAAAAAAATTGTTGAGAACTTCTTTGAGTACATGGAGATTGATCCTGATTCCCGAAAGACAAGTGAAATACGAGGCGTGCAGATTGAAAGGAGTCGTCAGTGCTTGGTGGGCACAAACTCTACAAATGAGGCAAAGGGAAGGCAAGGGTAGAGTACGCACTTGGCTCGGATGAAACAGTTGTTACGAGCACAGTTTTACACACTGATTTTGAACAGATGCTCTACATAAGATATCAGGATTGTGTGCAAGGGGCAAGGTCGGTAAGCGAGTGCACTGAGGATTTTAACCGGTTAAATGCTAGAAATAACCTTAACGAGTTCGCCAATCAATTAGTAGCACGATATATCAGAGGACTTAAGGATAGCATTCAGGATCGATTAGAGATGAACTCTGTTTGGTCGATGCTCGAAGCTGTGAATTTCGCCATGAAAGCTGAATTACAACAGAGCCTGCAATCCAAAACCCCTTACACTAGACGTCACTGGCCCGAAGCTAACATGGGAACTAGCAAAAGTACCCCACCTGTTTCAAAACCTCAGTCTAGCACCGGTCCAGTCACTCAACCGCCCACTCCAGCTCATGTTGGTACTGAAGTAAAGAATCAGTTGAAACCAAGGCCTGCAGCTAAGGACAATCCCTATACAAAACTGGCCACGTTTAAATGCTTTCGTTGTTTCCAACCTGGTCATAAGTCAAATAAATGTCCTCAAAGACAACAAGTACAAATAGCGGAATGTCAGGAAGATATTGAGCCTGTTGAGACAAAAGGTGACAAAGATTGTGATGTTGAAGATATTCTGGTAGATGAGGGGGAACCATTGCTTTATGTTATGGAAAAACTGATGTTAGCACCACGACAGAACACCACGTCTCAACGCCATGCCATTTTCAGAATTCGGTGCACTATAGGCGGCAAGGTGTGCGATCTCCTAATTGATAGCGGATGCACGAAAAATTTAGTTTCTCGATAGGTTGTTCAAAGCCTGTAGCTGAAGACTACAAAAAATACACAGCCTTATAGATAGGTTGGGTCAAAAAGGGGATAGATATCATGCTTACTGAATCTTGTCGAGTGACTTTTTGTATAGGCAAACAGTATGTCTGCGGTGTTTTATGCGACGTCTTAGATATGGATGTTTGTCACTTGATTTTGGGAAGGCCGTGGCAATTCGTTGTTGACGCCAATTACGATTGTCGTGTCAATGTTTACTCCTTTGAATGGAAAGGATGACGCCTAAGATTGCTACCTGGATTGCCTGAACCAAAGCCCCAAAATGCAGGTCCTTCCAAACAAATAGCTATGCACATAGTAATTGGATCAGTTTTACTCCACTGTTGGAGAGAACCAACTCCCCTGTTCGCATTACTAGTGGTTGAACCGAACCAATGCTCACAATAGGGAGATTTACATGCTGATATGCACAAACTCTTGCAACAATACAAGGACCTGCTACCAGATGAATTGCCTTCCAAACTACCGCCCCTGAGAAGCATACAACATCAAATAGATTTTATACCGGGAGCCACATTACCAAACCTGCCACATTACCGACTCAACCCGAGGGAACAACTCAACCTACAAGAACTAGCTGACAACCTCCTCAAACAACAATTAATACAAGTAAGCATGAGCCCTTGAGTGATGTCAGCATTGTTAGTTCCAAAGAAAGACGATAATTGGCGAATGTGCATTAATAGTCGGGCAGTCAATAAGATCACAGTTAAGTATAGATTTTCGGTGCCACGAGTCGAGGAGCTTCTAGGCTGGCTTACGGGATCCTCCATATTCTCTAAACTAGATCTCCATAGCGACTACCATCAGATTCGCATTCGCCCCGAAGATGAGTGCAAAACGGCTTTTAAAACTCAATAAGGGTTGTATGAATGGAAGGTCATGCCGTTTGGGTTGTGTAACGCACCCTCCACGTTTATGCGAATGATGAATGAGATTTTGAAGCCCTTTTTGGGAAAATTCTGCATCGTATACTTTGACGATATCTTGGTATACAGTTCTTATTGGCATCAGAACCTACAACACTTACAAACCCTTTTTGAAATTCTAAGACAGTAGAGGTTGTTTATTAACCTACCTAAGTGCGAGCTTGCCACTGCTAAGGTGCGGTTCCTGGGGTTTGTCATTTCAGTAGAGGAAGTACACATGGATCCTCAAAAAGTGACAGCTATCCTTGATTGGCCATCACCGCAATCTTTCTTTGAGGTACGGAGCTTCCATGGGTTGGCGAATTTTTACCGAAAATTTATCAAAAATTTCAGTCTCATAATGACTTTGATAACTGAATGTTTAAAAGCCAAAACATTTCATTGGGGACAAGACCAACCGTTCAATTTTGAAGAAATCAAGCAAGCCTTGAGCTCAGCCCCTGTCTTAGCACTTCCCAGCTTTGACAAATTGTTTACAAAATTGTTTATAGTAGAGACCGATGCTTCTTCCATTGGCGTTGGAGCCATGCTCACACAGGGAGATAAACCCATAGCCTTTTTTAGTGAAAATTGGTGTCCGGCTCGACAGAAGTGGACTGCTTATAAACAAGAGTTCTGTGCTATTATTCGTGCACTGAAGCAATGGGAACAATATTTGTTGCATCAAGAGTTCATACTGTGCAGTGATAATAAGGCTTTGCAGTACATAAATAGCCAACGGACAATTAACCGATTACATGCACGTTGGGTCATGTTCTTACAACGCTTTTCATTTACAATTAAACACAAACTGGGCCAAGACAATCGGGTAGCTGACGCTCTTAGCCGGAAATCAATCCTGCTTACCAAACTACATACTGAAATAACCGGTTTAGAGTGAATCAAGGAGATCTATGAATCTGATCCAGATTTCAGTGATATTTGGAAGTAATCTCACGAAACACAAATATGTGATTGCTACTCTATCAGACACGATTTTCTATTCAAACAAGAACTCCTTTGCATACCTATATCATCCTAGCGACAGCAATTAATCCGTGAAGCTCACGGTGGGGGCCTTGCAGCCCATGTAGGCCGTGATAATACTCTTCGACAACTTCAGTCCAGATTTTTCTAGCCTCGGCTACGACATGACACATTCTGACTAGTAGATAGCTGTCATGTGTGCCAAATGTATAAAGGAGCTCAAAACACGGGACTTTATAAGCCATTGCCGGTGCCTGATTCAATATGGTAAGACCTTAGCCTGAACTTTGTCCTAAGATTGTCGAGGACCAGACGAGGCAATGATTCGATCATGATGGTGGTGGATAGGTTCTCCAAGATGGCTCATTTCATCTCCTGTAAGAAAACTTCAAACGCCATGAACATTGCACAACTTTTTTTAACGAAATTGTTCGTTTGCACGATCTTCCTAGAAGTCTTACAACCGATCGATATGTTAAATTCATCAGCCATTTTTGGCAGGAGCTCTGGAAGCAACTCGGTACTGATCTTCGCCTTAGCTCGGCATATCATCCCCAATCAGATGGTCAAACGGAGGTTTTCAACCTTACTCTAGGCAATATGTTGAGATGTTTGGTATAAGAACATCCAAAACAATGGGAAGAAGCATTGAGTAAGGCTAAATTTGCTTACAACTCTATGACTAATCGCTCTACAGGTAAGCCACCTTGTAGTATTGTTTACACTAAAACGCCTAACATTGCTCTGGATCTTACTGTCTTGCCGAAGTGCAAATCATCAGCTGCTCCATCCTTCGCGGATCGTTATAGCGACATGCTTGACAACGTCCGTCAACAAATCATCAACGCGAATCAATGCTGCCGATACTCACCGCAGACAGAAACTGTTCCAGGTTCGGGATCTAGTTATGGTCCGGCTACGTAGGGAACGTTTTCCACCAAGAACCTACTCCAAGCTAGCACGTCGCAAGATTGGACCCATTCTTATAAATGCTAAAATTAATGATAATGCGTACACATTTGCTCTACCTGTTGATTGCAACACATCTCCAATTTTCAATGTATTAGACATTTGGGCTTTCAAACCATCTGATGATGCTATTATTGTAGTCAGCTCATCGGAGTCGAGATCCTCTGAAGCAAGGGAGGACTGATGCGGAGCACGTTAACTAAGGGAGGCTAGCTGGACTGCTGGACATCTTATTGCTATAGCGAACTCTCGTCCTTTCTCTGCTATCCACTATCTTATATTACCATTTTTTGTGTTAATGTACTATTAGCTTATGATAGAGTATATCTCTTTTTTTAGTAGAAGGAAGAAAGATACATAGAGAAAATGTCTGAAGTAGAAAGATACTTTTGGTGATTATCAATACAGAGAATTGCTAGTTTCTACCAACAGAACTTGTGTTCTATTTTTCTTGCTTGTTTGCTTGCGATCTTTTTCAGGTTTCAACGATCTTGTTGCATCATAAACTAAAAAGTTTTCTCTTTGATCATTTCTCTTCAAATATATCTACATCTTTCGACACCCTTTACACTTGATCAATGTGTTTCAATATTTGAAAAATCACTTGCTTAAAAAAAAAGGCTGTGAATGATGACACATTTTTAAGATCAACTTAATTTCATTTAATAGGATCATGATATGAGCTAATTTTTACGATAAGTTAGCACAATTCAAGCCAGACATAGTAGGTTTAGTTCAATTCGAGCCAAAATTCTGCTAAACTTTCATCAATTCTTTATCATGGAAGACAAATTCTTAGTTAAACATATATGCATGAATTTGTACATATATGGTACATATAAATGCATAGAAGTAACTATACATTAATAAAAATATAAGTAAATATACATTCATACATACATGTATATGCATTTCAATATCACTTTTCAGCTAGCTCAATTAGATCTAGGTTTGACTCTTTTCAATTTGATTCAAACTAGCTTGGCATGTTAAACTAGTTGGCTTCGATAGAAACTTGATTCAAGAAAAAAATAATAATTAGATTATTGAATGATGTTTTATCAAGTTAAATTTACAACCCTAATTAAAGAATTGCATGGATTAAACAACACTCGAGATTTTAAATAATTTACTGGGGAAATTCCATTATGAAATTTTTCTAATAAAACAACCATCATATTAAATATCTTCTATTTCCATACTAAATTAAAACAGCCGCTAGTTAGTTTTTCCATTTTCTGTTGAACGATATTTATCATTTCAGCAAACATGGTACGTTATATGTCATCAAACAAAGAAAAAGGCGAAATTATTGCATTTTTTGTTATTGCAACTTTCAAAACACATAAGCTGCTAGTTCATGATTTAGAGAAAGCAAGAGAAATAAAATTTGTAACAGAGCTTACAAGCAAAATCGCCATCTATGTAGCCATGAATGATTTAGGAAAACTAGTAATCAAAATCTCACCTTGACGCCGATCTGCAGATCCGTAACATCGCTTGATTTCTTAGCAGAAACTTTACACCAGAAAACAAAACGGAAACAGAGCTTGATCTCATCAGAGAAAACAAATTGGAAGTGAGAAAAACAGAAGGAAGAGAAAAAGCTCTCAGAAGTATACCAAATAGAAGTAAAGCGGCAAAGACTGAGACGATAATAAGAACCCTATCCATCTCCCACTTCTCTCGCCGAACTATACTATCCTATCGCTAGCAGTCCCGCCTCGTATCTAATCAGGGCTGGCGGAGAAAACTTTGGTATCGGATTGGATTTAACAGTGGGATTTAGTAAATACTGTAAATTCGAAAATTTAGTAAAGAGAAAATTTACATATATACCATTATATATCTATCATTTTACATAACTAACACCACATTTTGTAATATTACACTTATATCCTCCAAATTCTTATTTCATGTCATTTCTACCACTCCTACACGCACGCTCACGGCGTCATATTCATGTTGAAATTCCCTCTTCTTCGTGCATAGAGCCCCACGCGTTGTCTTGGACTTCTTCCTTCCCGCAAAAATTAACACCTCATTTTTTAATATTACACTTATACCATCCAAATTCTCATTTCACATCATTTCTACCACTCCTCCATGCATGCTCATGACGTCATATTCATGTCGAAATTCTCTCTTCTTCGTCCATAGAGCCTCACGCGTTGTGTCTCAGACTTCTTTCTTCCCGCAAAAATCCCCCATTGCTGGTACTTCTCGCGACTCCCCTTCCTTGGACATATTGTGAATCCCCTTCCCCTCCCTCTACTGCTACAGGTTGCTAAGCTCGCATTTTCCTTCACGGGTATTGTCTTCTAGCTTGCTATCATACTTCCTAATCTTTTTCGGATTATGCTCTTAGGTATTGTTTTCCGCTACAGCTTGTTGTGCTCGCATTTTCCTTCCTTTGCCGCTACAGCTCGCTGTGTTCGCTTATGCGTTTGATAGCATACTTGTTATCAGAATGACAACAAGTTCATACGTTCAATCAAAATTAGTGGTTGTTGTAATGTCTCATGATTTAAGTAAAAGAACATATTTTCAATTCTCTATTTTTGTTTTCTTTTTTTTTTTCAATCAGATCAATACAAACATCTATAGTTGATTAATTGGATTAAAGAAAGCAAATAAAATATGAAAAACATAATTCATATTACTACAATTAATAATTACAATTCACAACTAGTGTCCAAAAGAATATATACAACAGTCACACTGACTACAATAAAAATACATGAACCAAAAACTAACATCAATAATTAATGCAATCATTATTATGACTTTGGGTATAAGCAAATTCTTTCATATTTATTCAATTCTTCAAAATAAAACAAACCTCTAAATGTATAACCAATACAAATTTATACATATTTTTCGATAATATAAACATAAATTTGATCAGAAAAATAAAATAAAATACAAAAATCTTTGAAATAAAAAATAGGATAAAGATTCCTTACAGCGAGACGAGCAATTATACCAACAGACTTTGAACAAAAATCGCCTCCAAATCTTGATTTCTTTTTTATCTCTCCTAACTTTTTCTCTAATTCCTTTTAAATGCTCTCTGTTGCCGATTTAAGGAATTTGAGAAGTAAAACGATATAATGAAAGAAGATATTTCAAGATATTTTAATATAATTATTTAATATAATGATATAATTTAATCAATTTTTTTAATATAAAATTCAAATAAATTATTTTAGGACTTAGAAAATTATAGAAAAATATTCATAAAATAAATCATGTTATTTAAAAAATATCAGTAAAATCGATTTGCTAAACGGACATCTGAAGGTCCTGAAATCCTCACTTGTATAGACAGATACAAATTCCTTAATAATTTTTGTCGGTGCCCAAAAATTATAAAAAAAATCATGTAAGTAAAATACTTTGATCAAAATACTATGGCTAAGACGGTTTGCGATTTGGAGTTATAATGACTCCCAATAAAATTTGACAAAGTCAAAATACGGTCTATTACAGTTGCATCCTTGGCACTCGTCAATGTTGCTTTTGTTTGCATCACTTGTAGTTATTTGAATGGTAGAAAATTTTGAGAACCTGAGAACCTTTTTTTTTAGAACCTGAGAACCTTATATGGTGGTGAATTCTATGATAAGTAATAGGTATAAGTTGTTCATTTGAGCAGAACTGTATAGTTGATGTTTATCATAACTGTATGATTTTCTTATACTTCGCATTAGGTTTCGCTATCTTGAATGAAAAGAAAAACATATCATCGAACAATATTGCTTACTCGACTGTGGACCTCCAAAAGGGTAACGCTCAGTGGGGACAGAATGCAAAGGGTATAGGACCATATCATCCCGAATGACGCAATGATCACAGGCTTTCATGCTCTTCACAAGTAGGATTTATAGCCCCTTAAGAATAAGGGACTTATCTACCGATGAGGCATACTACAAGACACTGAATGTAGTACCCTAAATCTAAGGTGGGCTTAGTGTTTTACACCCAACACTAACACCCGTGTTCTAGCTAATGCATCTTGGACTTATATTCTGTCTGAAAAGGAATGTCAGCTAACAACCTAAACGTATAAACTTCATGTTGTCCGATCTTTATGAAAGATGAATGGCTACCTCAGTTTTTAGAAGTAAGGTCGATATCTAGAGTACTTATGTAGAGTATAATGCTTTTAGAACTAATGTAATTAAATTTTATATTTAATTAATTTCTAATGCAATGCATGTTGGTTAAATGTCTCCAAATTAGATATGCTTGAAAGTTAAAAAGGCATAAAAATAATTTTTTAGAAAAGATTAAACTTTCCTAGATCTAGCACCTCATTCTTATAGGTCGAATTATCTGAACTCTACCCACAGGCGGGAAAGTGTCTTATAGTAAGGGAGGAGAGAAATGCAATAATATGCATGCGACCCTAGACAATTCTGGCTATTCCCTAGATTGTTAAGTTTTTAGGTTATTTAATTTCTGAAATATTAGTTTTTAATTATGAGAAGAAAAAGTTTTAGCCCCTAGAGAGCCTAGCGAAATCAGACCACACGCATGCAAGAAGAAAACCTAGAAAAAATATGTAGTTTCTACGGCCCAAATAAAATAAACACGTCAATATAAATAAATCATCAAATTAAAAAAAGTTCATGGCAAGTGTCATATATAGTACAACCCAGGGTATGCAGATAAATAATGGTGGTTAGGCCCCACCGACAACAACCTGAATTTTAATCATATTGAATGACGCAAATCTTAAAAGCAAGGTATTTCGTCTTCAAGTCTTCTACGGATCATCTTCCTTAGGTCTTTGTATGGTTCGTCCTTTAGAAGAGTACTCAAATTAATAAGAAATTCCTTATTAAATGTCTTTCTTTTTTCCTTTGGGTATCTAGTGTTTGAAATGCCTCACTTTTAAAGACTTTCACAACTCGATACTTTACATCAAATTATATTGTGGAAAAGAAAAATTTAGACTCTCCTACATGATTTTCCTAAGAAGTTAAATAAAAATATCACAATCAGTTTATATATGGAAATAAAATATGCATTGCCAGTTATAGTTGGTCATGTTCTTATTTATTTTTAGGGGCTAAACATCTTGAGCACATGTAGCAAATAATTATATAATTATTTTTTATCATTTTAGCCCCTTTTATTAGCATTGTATAAGCACGACCACCTGCAAAAAATAATGTCAGTTATGAATTTTAAAAGTTTCTGACCCTAGTTATCAAACTACGGTTGACTCGAGAGTTAACTTTTGATTTAAGTTAGTTTATAGAAAGGTAATATTTTAATAAATATTAGATTTTAATTAGAGTTGAATTTCTTTTAGTTTGTTTAATTTGAATTTTTCTGAAATTAGTTATGATTATTCAAAGTTTGGATAATTAATGAATTATTAAAGTGATTTAATAAATGGTATTTTAGGGGTTTTTATCTAAAACAACTCCAAACTTTTTGGAATCACTCCCAAATGTTACAAATAACCTAAAGAGGTGTTCCCTAGTGGTTGGGGAAATTTTGAAATTTTTAATAATTGTTAATTATTTAATATAATCAAAAATGTGATTTTAATCAAAATTAAATTAAAGTTCAGATTGAAGTCCAATTAAGAGAATTTTAATTTTATGAGATTACTGGTTGAATTTTGAAGAGTTTGATATATTATGAGTAATTTTTGGATTTAATTTGAATTTACTATAATTTTCTGAAGTTATAGAGCTTAATTAAGGGGTTAATTAGAGTTTATTAATTAGGGGATTTAAAGGGTCCTAAGCTGACGTGGCAGCGGGCTGATACCCCTTATCTAAAAAAAAGGGTCCTAAAAAAATCCTAGAAAATTCTGAGAGGTTTAATATGTCACTAAGTTTAGATGTGTTAAGTTTCATGTCAATCAGAGGCGTATCCTAGCTCCTAAAAGTTCTCTAAGTTCACTAGACGGGTTTTTAATTATCATCCTTAGGGTCGCTACGTTAAGTAAGTTTGAATCAAGTATTTAGGACTAACCCTTTGGGTAACATAAAGGGAAAATGCAGCAAAACATAAGCACATCATATCCTTAGTTCTAGGAGAGTCTAAACTAAGTGCTCGTGCGTCCTACACATGCAAAAGATAACTAAACAACAGTTAAGTAAGATTAACGATGTGATTAATAAATAATTAGAGCTAAATAATCCACTAATCCTTCTCCCATAAATGTTATTCATATGCATAGCCTATGTTTAAAATTTCATTAGTAGATCTCTCAAAATTATGAAATTTAATGTATATATATATTTAAAATAATTATATATATATATATATATATATATATATATATATATATATATATATATATATAATATATATATATATATATATATATATATATATATATATATAATATATAGTATAAAGATATAAACATATAAATTTTTAAAATAATATAATTAAAAATAGTTTGATGTATATACATAACTAAATATATGAGAGATCCACTAGTTAATTAAAATGTGGTATCAAAATAATTTTTAATATAAAAATAATTAATATATTATTTATTTAAATATTCTTTAAGTCATGAAAATAATTAATAAATAATTCAAAAAAAATAAGTTTTGATATCTGAAATTTATTTTAAAATAAAAAACATAAGTTTCTAAAAAAATTAAGGTATAATATACAATTTTGGATTTAAAAAAAAATTATAACAAAATTTTACAGCTTAATGCATTTAAAAGTTATTTTAAAAATAATTAATAATTAAAAATAATTAATAAATTAAATATTAAACTCTTTGAATTTTTTAAATAATTTAAAAGATATTTTTATAAAGCTTAGGAAAATATCTTGAATTCTAAATTTAATTAACTATTAATTAATAATTTAAATATTTAATTAATTATAATTACTTAAAAATAGAAAATAATTGTTAATTTCAAATTAAATAATTGAAAATAATTCTCTGATATTTAAAAAATAAAATACTATTTTTTATTATATATTTATTTTTTGTTTAAAAAATAATTGTTAATAATAATTACTAATTAAATATCAATTATATATATTAATATATAATAATTACTTAAAATAATTAAATATTATATTACGTATTAAATTAAAATATATTGAATGTTTCTATGGAATAATAAAATATTATTTTAAAATATAATTTTAATTTTATAAAAATATTTTAATTAATTATTAATTAAAAATATGGAATATTTAATTTAAAATATAATTAATAATTTAAACTAATATTATTTTAAAATTAAAGGAAATATTTTTTTGAAGAAAATAATGTTTTATATGTAATTTTTGGGTTTTAAAATATTTTTAAATTAATTGTTAAAACTCTCATTATTAAAAAAAATCATTTAAAATAATTTAAAAACTAATTATAATCCAAATAAGTGGATGAGCGACACTTGGCGGCTCGTGATAGGTCCCACAAACAACGATGATGGTGTTCAATCATTAACAATGATTATGCCGCCGTGCATTCATTGTACGATGATTACGGTCCACGCAGTTTCAACTTAACACAGTCAGCACCACGTGGGCTCTATCGAATCTAGCGCGATGTCGATTCAACAATCGAGATCACATCAAACGAAGGTCTTACTAGTAGGCTCATATATGTGGTTATTTTGAGCTACAGAAAGACTAGATCACGACCGTTGATCATTCAATCAACGATCCCGATCTCCCCTACCGGAAGGAATATATAGACCAAGCCCTATATGAGAATTTTGGCTCATTCAAGCGATCGGGTTAACCAAATTGTGCAAAATTTAAACATACATCAAGGACATTAATAGAAATCATCAGGGATTGAGAACATGGCTCGATAACTGCTTTATGAAAAGTTAAATTAATTTAAGTATTTCTAACTAGGGTTTCAATTTTACCTTAATCCAATTAATGGATTCAGTATATCTTGGGTTCTCTGGGCTTGTTAATTATGCACGTATAAAGTTGTAGAATACCCCTTAAGCTCTTAGCGTTCGGATCAAGTACAAAACATCGTGGAATGATTTTGACTCAAGCTCGCCGAAATCCAGTCGTCGACGAGGTTTGACCAGGTGGAATCGACTTGGGTAAGGTGGGGGGAAGTTAAGAGAGCTCTCAAATAAAAGTTCTTGGGCTTATGGGGGGCTCTTAGAAAGAATATAATGCAAGGTCTTCTCTATGTTGCCCTAAAACTCATATTTATAGTGTAATGCTTATGATCAACGTCTAGGATCAACCTTAGAGCTAATTAGGAAGGAATTAGGTTGATTTGGCCATGGTTTGAGTCTAAGGAACATTAGGAAGGTTTTAAATGGATTGAATGTGATAAATTTGACCTAAACAGGTCAAATTTGACCAAGGAGGACTTGGGTTGACCACGTCAAAGGTTAACTTGGTCAACTTGGTCAAATAGGTCCAAGGGATGGGGGTGAGCCTAAGATGGCTTGGAATGGATTTGAAATTGAATTAGGCTCATCTAGGCTAATTGGGTCAGCCTAGGTTGACCTGGTCAACGAGGTTGATCCAGTGCATGGTATGGGCCCAATAGGTCGGGTTTGACCCACTGAACCCAAGGAAGGTGTGAGATTGAGCCAAGGAGGGTTTGGAAGTGATTTGAAATCAAATGAAAGGGATTTGGGTCAATTGGGCAACCTGGGTTGACCTAGTTAACCAAGTTGACCCAAGGCCTAGGTCTGGGCTTAAAAGACATGGTTTGCCCCACTAAACCCAAGGGAGGTAGTCTTGGGGCCTCACTTAGTCAATTTGAGCAAGTCAAACTATTTGACCCAAGGGTTGGGGGAAATCAAGGTCTACATCGGTCTACATCGGCTTGTGTGATTCAATGTGAATAATCTCAATCATGATTGAAGATGCACCAAAACAAATATTTTTTTCATTCCACAAAATCATTGAAGACACAAAATACCAATACAATACATGCAAAAAAACAATGATTGAACTACTAACCTTGGACAAATACAAAATAAACTACTAATATAACATCCATCATCCTCTAGAACAGCTTATACATTTTACTTCAACACCACAAAATACTAGCCAAAATAAAGTCGGATTGTGTCGATAAGAACAACGCAACAAAAACTTTAATCATCAGGAAAACCAGATCAAGCTTCTTAGAAGTCCTTGTGTCGAAGGCCTTAAATTTTTAATGTGTGACATAGCATGGCTCTTCTTGTTCATCAACCTATTTAAAGTAACTCCAATCATCATCACTTCGATTATAAATACACTTATAAAATTGTCTTCTGCTATTTGTTCCTCGGTGGTAGGTATACAAAACACATTTGAGGTGAAAATAATAGTATACTTGGGATTGTTGCCGCATGACTTTCACAACGGATGAATTTAAAGAACTCATTAAAACTTTTAAAAAAAATCTCTTAACACATTACAAAAATTTGGTCATAACATTGCAGCGGAATTCTGTTAACATGCTTTTATCATCTACACCTCAAATCAAAACAAAAATTTCATTCTTTTACCTTGGATTGTGAAGAGGTCTGATCTCAATGGCGTTATCCCCCTTCTTAACTTTAGCAGTTCATGCCCTAAAGAGCGAAAAATCGGAAAAAGATGTCGTGAGCGTGCGTGGAGACAGAGTGGTAGAAATGATGTGAAATAGGGATTTGGGTGATTTAAGTGTAATATTAATAAATGAGGTGTTAGATATATAAAATGAGAGGTATATAGTGTTGTGTATGTAAATTTTCCTTCAGTAAATTCTAGTGTTAAATTCTGAAAATTATTTGGTATGATAAATGTTAAATTCTATTAAATTCGGAGAATTTTTTTATAAATAGATTTCGGGATTTAACAAGTAGGGATTTAAATGGGAAGATATAACGTTGAATTACATCAATAAGTTAGTTCTAAATTTAATGTGCATTTAGGAATTTAGTATGATTTGAATTTAGTTTACGTGATAATAATGAGTTGCTTATTAATTTTAATTTTAATTAACTTTGATAAATTATAATGATAAATAATATAATTAGAAGCTAGCTTAATTATTACTAATTATCAAATTAATTATTTAGGAGTTAATTATCAATTATTTATTATATTACTAATTAATGATGTGGTTAATTATTTAAGTATCAAACTAATTGAATGACAATTATACTACTAATAAGTATAATAACCAACAAATTACAAATAGTAATTAAACTAATTTAATGATGATTATGATATTAATTATTTAATTAAACTAAATTAAATTACTTAATTATACTACTAATTATACCATTAGTCTAATTAAATATTAATATTTAAGTTATAGTAATAAGTAGGTCGTCTAGGGTTTGTTTTTTGATTCTTCACTTTTCCTCCTCGCCATTTCTCTGTGGCTGCTTCGACTGCGCGTGCTTCGCATGACAGGAGCTTGCTAGTTGTGTAGCTAACCATCTTCGTCTACTCCTTCCTTCAAGATGGGCGTTAGCTTGCTTCGAAAGCTTGTAAATCTCGTAGTCCCTAAATCCATAAATCCACCTAGCGACCGGATTTAGTAAATTCCGAATTTACGCTATGCCATAAATATGTAAATATGGGATTTACGTGGGATTGGAATTTATTGCACTATCAAAACTTGTTTGGGAGGATTTACCATAAATTTAATGCTAATCACGCACCAAATCCGACACCAAACAACCCCTAAGAGGCTCCGATTGCAATTTATGCATACTTTTCTTTTATTTTATTTAAAGTAATAGGGTCAAAATGTGTCAATGATTTATGTTGGTATATAACCCGAAATTGAATCCAATCAATTTGAAAGTAATCTATTTGATAAATGGGACAAAAAATTGAATTCAAATTCAACCCGCTCGCAACCCAATGTCGACCTCATAGCCCATTTTAATTAAAAAAAGTATCTTATTAGTCATAGAGTTTAGCTCAATTTATATAAAAAAGAAGATTATACCAACAAATAAAATAAATTAAGAAAAATTATTAAACGAGTCAATTTCATGTCATAACTAGGTTGGCATGTCAACTTGAACATGATCCGTTTAATAAACAGTAATGCACGACCCGAATCTGATCTCATTATTTAAACGGGTTAACCCAAACCTGATCTCATTTATTAAACGGGTGAACCCGAACCTAAAGTTTTTTAATCGATTCAGTTGGGTTGGTGAGTTGGATCATTCATTGACACCCCTAAAATGTAGCATATACAATGGGTGCAATTTTTTTGTAAGGCTTGAATGCTAGTCAGCAAAAGGTTAAGCATAATATAATTATTACAAAGATTAGTATGCTCAAATGTATGAGTAGTTTTACACATAAAAATTGAAAAAGAAATTAGTATGTCCATGAAAAAGTTGGAGCAGCTCCAATGGTAGATAATATTAGAAAGAGTCTCCTTAGATGATTTGGTCACATAAAATGTCAACTAGGAAAGTAGATGTATAAGATTTGGCATATGTTAAGAAAAAGTTAAGGTTAAACCTAAAAGACAAATTAGAAAGTATTAGCAATGACATTTTTTATTAGATTTAAGTGGGAAGTTAGACTCGTTATGACAATGAAAGAAAGGATTTATGTAGTCGACCCCACGAAATGAGATAAAAGCTTAAGGTTGCTGTTATTGCTTGTTTTAAATAAATTTCTAAATTTTTATTAATATATAAATATTATATGATACTCCCATACAAGATGATGTGCATAGCTTGAGTCTTCATAATTTTTTCATTTGCATCATTTATAACTCTATTTTAAAAACTTATTTACATATATATCAATTTTACAATATTATTTAACGATCTATTATCTCTATGCCATAATAATAAGGGTCACTTACATTTTGTTATAGTTTCGCCCTCTTAACAACAACAACAATAACATCATCATCAAGCCTTTGTCCCACTACTTGAGGTCGGTTACACGAATCTTTTTTCTCCATTATGTCCTGTTAAGAGTCGAATTCTCATTTGTCATTTCTGATATTTTCTAAACAAGTCTTTTTAGATCTACATCTACCTTTCTTAACATAAGCCAAATATAGTATATCTACTCTCCTAACAAGGTCATTGGAAGGTTGGCATTTTACATGACCATACCACCTAATATGACTCTCTCTAATCTTATCTATCACTATAACTACTCCAACCTTTTCTTGGATATGTTCGTTCCATATCCTGTTTCTAAGAGTAAGTCCAATCATCCACCTGAGCATCCTCATCTAAAAAATACTTAATATTATGCTTCTCTTTTTAATGGCTAACATTCTACGTCATAAAGCATTGCCGTTCTCACCACCATCTTATAAAATTTTCCCTTAAGATTAAGTGGTACTTTTCTACCACTCAACAAATCCGAAGCATATCTCCACTTCAACCATCCAGCTTGAATTCTACTAATAATATTCCCATCTATTTCATCATCCCTCTGAATAATATACCCAATATATCTAAAATGAGTTCACTTATTAATGAGTTGATCGCTCAAAGTCACAACCCCCCCCCCCCCAAATAGATTTATTACTACTAAAATTACACTCCATATATTCAGTTTTAGATCTACTCAAACAAAAACCTTTGGATTCTAAGATTGGCCTCCATAATTCGAGTTTACCTTTAACTCCATCTCTAGTCTTTGTGGGTCTCCGAAAGGATTCCGCTCGTGTGGTTCGAATGCAAAGGGTACGATCACACTATCCCGTAGGACAAAATGGTCGTAGGCCTTTACAATCGACACAAGCAGGCCGATGGAAGAGCAGATGGAGTTATAGATACGATTAGCCATGGAGGATAGTGGCTTTCACCTACCAACCTCGATGGATAATAATATCTATAACCCAAAAGTTCACGAGATTTCCCCTATTCGATACATCAGCTCGAATATGGTTCATTTGATTGTGGGGATCGGTTTCCTACGGGCGCAAGCCCCCGTAGTTAATTACATCCTAAGCCTTGACTTAGGAAAACTCTCGATTAAGGATGTTAGATTATCTTCTCCAAATGGGTTTAGTTCAAAGGGGTTTCCAGGCTTTCCTAATCAAAGAGAAAGAGTGTCCCAAGTTGGCTTAATCAATCACACACGGTTCAGTCATCATTCGGACGGCTAGAAGAAGAGAAAAAAAAACTGGAGAAAAAGAAAGAGACGAAGCATTCTAACATGCACGAGAGAAAGAAGGAAATGGCGTCATCTACGTGACGCGGATGGGTAGGATTTATAGCTTTCGAAAAATGGAAAACTCACCCACCATTAAGGTGTGTAGGAATACACTCGTATCCCTCGCCTTTAGACCTTAAATCTATAAAAGATGTAGTGTTGCACATGCAATACTAACATCTACGACCTAACTAGTGCAATCTGGGCTTACTCCTTGTCTGACAAAGGAAGCCAGCTAAATCCGCCTAATCGTATAAAATCCATGTTGTCCAGTCTTTATGAAGAGAGGTGGGTAGTTAGACACTGAAATTTGGGATCGACAACTAGAGAAATTTCCTAAGAGATCCCACACTTATGAATGGTACAATGCTTCTAAGACTATTGCAATTAAATCTTAATTTTAATTAGTTACTAATGCAATTATGCTAGTCAAAGTCTCCAAATCAGATATGTATGAATTTTAAAAAGGCTTTATAAAATAATTTTGAATGACTAAACTTCCCCAGGTCCGGCACTTCATCCTCATAGGCCAGATTATCCGGACTCTACCCGCAGGCGGGAAGTTTGTCTAGGAGGTGAGAGAATGCATGTATGCCACCCCGGACGATTCCGGCTATTTCCTAGAATCGTTATGTTTCTATGTGAGTTAATCTTAGAATTTTTATTTAATAGTTACGAGTATAAAAATTTTATCCCTAAAGAGCCTAATGGTCAGACACAAGCACATGCAAGAAAGAAACCTATGAAAAGCATGTCGGTTCTACTGCGCAATCAAAAGTAAATAAATCACAACACAGAAACAAATCCCACGAAAAAGAGTGTCCATGGCAAGTGCCATACAATATTACACCACAGAGTACAGTAAGTAAAGGTGGCCGGGCTCCACCGACAACAACCCGGGAACGACGCAAATCTTAAAATAAGGCATTTTTTATATTTTCTTCAGTCTTCTTCTTCTCTTCCTTGATTCGTCTTTGGATCATCTTCATTCTTTCTTCTGGCTCCTCGTAGTGACTCCTCCAAAAGGATGTCCAAATGAAAAAGGAAACCCCCTGTAGGGGTTTACTTTTCCCTTTGGACTCCTCGTAGTGAGTGTTCCAAAAGGATATCCAAATGAAAAAGGAAACCCCCTATAGGGGTTTACTTTTCCCTTTGGATTCCTATTTCCTTAAAAATGCCTTTTTTTAATGATTTTCACAATTTACTATCAAATACATTACATCAGAAAAGAGAAAAATCTAGACTCTCCTGCAGGGGTTATCCTAAGCAGTTATAATAAGAAAAATTCACCCAAGCAGTTATATATGTAAATGAAAATGCGCACATCAATCACTTGGCCGTGCTCTGATTATTAGGGGCTAAGCAGCTGAAGCAGGTACCTAAAGCAGTTATACATGATTATTAATTTTTAGCCCCCCCCCTCTTTAATAGCATTATAAGAGCACGGCCACCTGCAGGAAGACAGCATTAGTATGAAAGAGCGTGCCTAACCTATGAGTATTCTAACGTCACAACCACAGTGCAAGAAAGAAAAGCGTAGCTAGCAAAACAGTACGAAACAACATCACAGAAAAGCTACAACAAGTAGCGAAAACAATCAGCACACGGGTCACATGCAGGGCGTCACAACAAAGAACAGAAAAGAAAAGCAGAACAAAATCCTAACCTAAAGCTAATAGTCGTGTCCTAGCAAACTCATCTAAGTGTGTGTGTAGGCTGTGTGGTTTTGGTAGGTCCTATATAAGGTAGTTTTAGTTAGAGTTGTATGTACATTTGATTTGTTGAAAAGGACAAAGAAGAGATTTTAGTTAAAATTCAGATATTAGTGTTTTAGAATTGATTTTTTAGGATATTTTATTTTTAATGTTCGATTAACTATCACCTTTGTTTCACACCGAGGCCGTGAGGTTTATTTCACCCTCCTTGGGGCTAACTTAATAGCCTCGTAGGCCTGGGTTACCCAGTGATAATTAACTTTGTTTGATTATTATAGTTTGTTGTTAAAAGAAAAGGAAAAGGGTAGATTAAATGTTTTATTATTAAGGTTTGAATTAAGCCAATTAGAAAGATTAATTTTTAGGTTTTGACGCTCCATTAGATCCATTCGTGGCGTTGTGCCACCAGGCTCGAGGAACCAGCCTCCTTAGGACACTTAGCCCCGCAGCCCGGAGTAGTCCATCCAATAAACTTCACTTTTGGAGCGGGTTGTTGTGTATTAAGGATCTGTTGATTATTTTTAAAAGATTATTCTAAGTTTGGACCTTTAAGAAATCTTTTATCCTAATGAGTTTAGTTTGTATTTTAGTCTCCTAAGATAGTCTACATCTTTTAAATTTTAAATTGGTTATGAATCAATTATTAAGTTAGTTAGGATTGATTTAGGTTTGCATTTTAGACTTAAAGTTAAATGGTTATGAATGTTAATTAAAACTTAATTAAGAGTTAAGTGTTTTAATAGATTTTTAAGAATTAGATTGGAATTAGTTGGTTGATTATTAGTAGATTAAGAAAATAAAACCTAAATCTAGGAAAGCGTGTCACTAAGTTTTTCTGTTGTTTTAATGTCTCTATCCTATAGGGAGCATGCATCCTAAGTCTATGTTTTCTAAGACTCAGTCCTTAATTTTTGTCCTTATATGTCACTAGTGTTGTAGGATAAAAAGTTGTATTGTTTTCTAATTCCTAAGACCTCTATACGGATGTCACAAGGTTTTAGGGATCTAAAAGAAGATAAAAGCAATCCTAAATATATAATTGAAGTTTCTAAGGCCCTAAGGGTGGGAAGCGCACAATCGTCTAGGCCCCTAAAGGTTTTCTAAGTTTTAGTAAACTTACAGCACCGGGGGCTACGACCCGGTGGTTCCGCCCGTAGCGCCCCTACTAGATGAGTAGGGACGACTGATGCTTGGATCCGATTGTCCTAGCTTCAGCTCCAGGTGTTCCTTATCCATTGCTTTCCAAAATAGTACCTCGCAAGACACAGAAAAGACATGTATTAGAGCAGTTCTATAAATAAACGACAGTGTAAGGAAATGAAAAGTGCAATAAAAAAAACTAGAACGTACCTTTTGTTATTTGTTGAGTCCTATGTCTTTTGGGTTCTCTTCGATTTGTAGGTGTGTTGTACCAAGATGCAGAAAAAGTAGCAAAGAAAACTAACGAACGAAGTAAAACACGACTAAACGCAATGAAAAGAAAAAGAACGAAAATCCGATATAAAAAAAGGGTGTAGGCATCGTTGTTATTGGATACATTTCGTAGCAGTCAAATGCATCCCACAATATCAACAATGCCCTTTGCTATTCCCACTCCAAACAGGACACTTGATACGTTTTCGACACCTCTACTCACAAAGACCTTCTAAACCAAGCCTACAACAACTAAGGGAAACTAATCTTTAAGACTCAATCTAAAATCTAGAATTTCTATAAGTTTAGATTCACCCAACAATTCTCTTTTTATAGGAATAAATACTAAAGAGGAGAAAATCTAAGCAAGTAGAGACTAATCAAAGAAGCTATTAAAAGACACTAAACATTTATCAACATAAATTTCCCAAAATTTCAAAATCTCCTAAACTCATTCTTTTAGGAAGAAATATTAAGCAAACTCTAATTCTAATAAGACAGCACTAGTTATTCTTGAAAGACACTAAGGGATCTTGCTACACAAGCTTAACTTACAAAATTATAGACCTCAAAAATGATTTATAGGAACCGTTACATGAACTCCTACAATACCCCCAAAAGTTATCTACTAAAATCTCTTTCTCTTTTCATTTTGTTGTTTTGACAAAAATTCTACAAAATCTTTTACCAAGACTTCATATTTTGACACAAAATCCTACCCAAAGACCCACTAATCAAGTGCCCCTCCTCTCATTTGGAGTGGGGTATGAAAACACGAAGCTCTCCAACAAGGAAGTTGTATATAACCCCTCATTGTAGAGCTTTCAAAAAAAACGTCGTATAAAAAGCCTTCAGAATAAATCCAAAACCGCTAACAAATTATTATAAACAAAGCAAATCAAGACTTCTTCCAACCAAAGCAATTCACAAAACTCATTAAACTTTCTATAAAGTCACCAACAATAAAACAACTTGCAATGCTTTCCAATATGAAATCACTCTTGAAATTCTTTTCAATATAAAACAACTTATAATATCTTTTTTTTTTTTTAAGACGACTCCTAAAACTTTAACATAAAAAGGCCATTTGCAAATTTTTCAATCATGAAGCAAATCACAAATCATAAAGCTCTTCAATATGAAACGAATCATACAATTTTTCAATATAAAACAAAACATAAAACTTCTCCAACATGAGGCAACACATGTATTTAATGTTAGAACCCAACATTTTTACTAAAAAGGTAATGACAAGAGAGAAGTTTGATGCAATTTGTTCTTCCTACGCTTAAAGAAAGTATTTCAACATCATGAATAACGGTATATAAAGATCCTTACATCATAGTACATAAAAGTCATCCCATAAGAAGATTATATAAACTTGTGCTGACTCAAATCAAACTTACCAAATTTCATCTCGAAAGACTATGACAAACTTCATATATTTCATACATAAAACTAGCACCAAATTTACTTGGGTTTTTTTTTTTCAAACGAATCATAAAACAGCTTTCAACAAAATGGGTGATGCACAAAACCTTCCTACAAGAAGACAATTCATAGGACTTTCCAACATGGAGCGTGCCACCTTGCATTAGAACCATGCGCCTTTGGGAAAATTGAGCCAACATATAACATGAATGGAATTCTCAACGAATCCCCTAAGCTTCTACCACAGTTAGCAAAAAGATGTGGAATCACCATGATACTAACAAGAGAGAAAACAAACATGCTTCATCTTACGGATCATAATTTAATGGTTCAAGAACTTTGAGAAAGGAATAGCATTTGGCAACATCATGTATCTTGCTTGTTATACCCAAATTCAATTAAAGAAGTTAAGAACCATCACACTTCATGTCGGCCAACAAAACAACTGATACACTTAATGTTGAAACCCAAAATTCATAGGAAAAGAGACTTAAGGTCAAGTTATCTTCTCCAACCCTTAAAACAGTATTTCA
Organism: Dendrobium nobile; assembly: GCA_022539455.1. Classification (NCBI taxonomy): domain Eukaryota; kingdom Viridiplantae; phylum Streptophyta; class Magnoliopsida; order Asparagales; family Orchidaceae; genus Dendrobium; species Dendrobium nobile. The sequence goes on from CM039736.1 coordinate 82,523,952, forward strand.
ATAGCATGAGTGTTACCGCATTGAGTTCACAAATCACATGAGGATTTCTTCCTTTTTTTTTTAACACATGTATGGGATATATGAACACTTGCTAACATAGACATAAATCTTTTCATTTATCACATGACTTAGAGTAGACATGAATTATTTCCAACAAATCTATATAACCAGCATGAATATGTCTTTCACATTAAAAAGTCGTTTCCAACTAGTTGCTCAACTCATCGCACATAACCTTCAATATTTCAAATGTTTTTCAAAAGACTTTTAAGACAAAACGAGTCCTCATACATATACATGACAGCTCTCTAACAAGCCACCATAATGATATTAACGAAGGGAATATGAGCGGAATAGCAAAGATACAAAGGCTCCAAAATTTCCCACACATGCAAGCATTTTACATGTAATAGATTCTCAAACCTTTTTGAACATTCAACATACTACATAAATTTAACCATCCAAATATTCATGAAATCAATGCACCGTGACATATCTATTTCAAGCTATTTTAAATTAGCTTGTATGCATATGACACATGTAAGCGTACTTTCATTTTAAAGAAACTTCTAGAATCACCAAAAGCATATGTGAAATGAAGTACGAACGCATTAACAATCCTTCAACACTTTTTTTTTTTACAAGAATCTTCTCCTAACAAGCGTTATCATAAACACTTTCAATGCATATTTTGATAAAGAATAACATGGGCTTTTCATACTTTCAACTAAAGCCCATCGAGATTTCAAATAGAAAAGAACAATTAAAATCACCTCCCAACTCGACAATCATAATGACACTGAAAGAAATAGATTAAGTACAACTTGATGTCAATGTGAATACTCAATTCTCTTTTCATACTTCTCAAGAGAGAACAAACAGGGAACGGCATATTCTATATAATGATAGATCCAATGCAAATAACCATTTGTAACATGTATGAATTAATTTAGACACACTTCATGCGTGTGTTCAATTGCAATGTCTACAAATATTCAACAACCAAGCTCTTTAGGCTAGATGCATATGACCAAAAATCTGAAAGGGAAAAGCCCTTACTTATGATAATACAATGCCATTATATAGCCGTACTTGGCTGAATTTAAGAAAGGCTTCCATAAATTCTATGCCAAAGGTGATTCAATTGACATCCATCGTATTCTTTCATGCTAACTTATGACGTCAAGTACAAAACTACACTGATTATGTTTTATTCTCTCATGCTAAGTATGTTAGAAGAAAAGAATTTCAATACACCACTTGCAAGAAAGTGAACCTCACATCAAATTTATTCTACCACCGCAGGCAAAGGAGGCACATGAATTTTTTTATATCCGATGCTAGTTCTTTTTGTATATGATAAACTTAAAGCAATTTCATCTTCTCTTTTTTTTATTTCCACATTTCATTTAGTCAAAATAAGCTTCACATATAAACCCTCCGCAAGACCTTAAATCCACGGAGCAACAAATCTTAATATTCAAAAAAAAAAAAAAAAAAAAAAAGAACATGCACATATCAATACCAAAATCTATAGAGTGATAAATTTTTAACTCATAAATGAGATTCCAAAATATATAAGGCATGCCACGAACACAATATTGGAAGCTTAAACATTCATAAACATTCAAGGCTAGATAAGAGCTTTAGTTCTATCCATTGATCTACAAGAAGATTTAGAAGCTCGAGGCTTCTTTAAACTATTAAGCTTGTGCCATAAAAGCAAAGTTCCAATGACTATAATCAAGTCAAAATCTCTTGCACCACATAAATTCCAACAAAAGTACTTAACACTTCCAAGAATACGAGCTTTCATGCCACCTCAAACTCCATATCAAGTGGAAGATACTTCCAATGTAGTGACAACAAGAGGTGAAGGCAATGAGCATAAATAAAAGAGAACTCAAATAGTATCATGATCTCTTTCCAACGACATTCCACGAATAACTTGGCGTACAACATTTACAAAGTCACATAAAGTAAGTTGGCAAGGAAATCATGATTTGTACACCTATTAGATTGGACTCAACCAATCAATCCATGCAAAAACCTCTCATGATTCACCCAATAATAATTTTGGAGAAGTTACTATTCAAAGAGACATTCAAAACATTAATTTCGTAACCAAAGATAAAGACTATTCCACTACATTTACTCCAAAAGGTTCAATATTTAGGCTTCACATATTTCATGAGCTTCTAACCAAATATCACAAGAAATTCTTAAAGGCATTGCATGATTCAATAAAGCAACAATGTGGCTTCTCAAACCTTGCCACCATTTACACTTAAAACTTCAAAACTATATGATATGGCTCAAGTATAAATTTCACATATTAATGGTTCATTCTCAAATAACATAACTCAACAACTACAAAGCACACCAAAAACTCCATAAGCAACAAGAATGAGAGGATCTCTAAGGAATTACATGGCTTCAACGATCTGCCTCTATAAAATAAACTTTGCTCCAAATAAATCTACACACATCATTATCATATGAGCAATGTGAGCTTCTCTTAGAATCAATCAAAGCCACTTCATTTAAAAAACAGAAGATTAGGAGTGTGATGACATACACACCCTAATAATCCAATCCACATTTAAGCTTAACAAAAATAAAATTTCTCATAGATGAAACTTGCTGCCCATTAAAATCATCCATAAGATTTTAGATTAAAATGAGAGGAGATCATGATAATTAGAGTAGAAGAAGAAAAACAAGGCAAAGGGGAAAAGAAAGGGAGAAGAAGACCTAGGAGAAGGAGAAGGAGAGAGATACTCACATTGCAAAGAGAAGGAGAGAGGGACGGTAGCTAGGTCAAGAGCCGAATCCTGTGAGAGTTGGGCGCGTCGGGTTCGGTCTTGAAGACCGAACGGGGTTTCGGGCTCGGCCTTGGATGGGAGCGGCTTTGGGTAGCTGGAGCTCGCGAATACCAGGGAGAACAAGAGAGAGAGAGGCGACGGGTTTTGGCTGGAGTTCGCGAACTGGAGAGGGAGCAAGGGTGGCTGCCGTCGAGCTCGGGTTCAGTTCGGAGCAAGGTCGGGGTCCGATCTGGGTCTATGCGAAACCGAGGGAGAGGGAGAGCAGGAGGGATCGGGAGCTCTGCTCTTGTGCGAACTGGAGGGAGCCGCTCGGTTCAGGTTCTTCACTTCCAAAACGAGAGAATCGGAGCGAAGACGAAGGAGCAGGATTCGGAGGTGAGGAAGCGAGAGAGAGAAGGCGTGGGAGAGAATGCCGAAGCCTGGAGCTTAGTTTTGGGTAAAACAAAACTTCTATGCTGAAAGGAGAAGCCCGCCTCTCGTCGTTTCGCTTTGGCTTTCGGAAATTTTCCTGAAATGGCTTTCGCTCTCTGCTCGACCTCTGCTTCCATCGCAGAAATCTCTGAAATGCGGGATACGGGCTGAACCGAGAACCTCTTTTGATCGCAACCGTTGACGTAGTTACTAGATTTAGGAAAATAAATTCAAATTATTCAGAAAGTCGAGTGGATTTTAGCGGGATTAAACCGGGCTGGATCGGATCAAATAAGCTAAGATTAAATTAGACTCGGGTCCAAACTTCGACTCGATTCGAGTCGAGTTTGGGTTCGAGCCGGCTCAGAAGAACTAATCGTACGACGTTAAGCTCAAAATCGATAGCAATTCAATCAATTTAGGTTCGACGCAATCGGAATAAATTAATCAAAGCTAATTAAACACGGTCGGGTCTAATCCGACTCAAGTCGAGCCGATTCGAGCTCGAATTAAACTCGACGAGGCTCGATTAAATTGATCAAAGCTTCTCGAGGCTATTCGGACGAAAAACGAGGTCAACAAACGGACCCCCAACATATGCGGTGAACAACAAGTGAACCGTATATGTTGGCGTTGACCCTCCTAACCCTAGGAAAATACAACCTCAAGGTCTACTAACGAAATTCACTGAGAATACGCGATCAATCTAAAATCAACCGATGAGAATCAGACCAATAAAGAGAAGTAGCAACTCAACTATCTACCCAACCAAGCGTGGGAGATAGAGAGGGAAACATCACGTCCACATGAATGGAATTGAAACAAGATCCTAAAGCATCCCAAAGGAAAATCGACTATCATCTAGAGCGTACATCCAAGATGACGAGAAAAGAAGGGATTTCAACAATTACTTGAAAATCATGTCAAATAATAAAGTGATAGTCAAAAGGAAACAATAAGGATGAAGAATCAACGATATAGGAATCATCTATCTGCCTGACTATGTTGCAACAGTAGAGTAGGGGGGGAGATTTCATGCTAACAAGAGCACGAATCAAGATAATATCAAAAGGAGCCAAGGCGGACACAAAAGTCCACAAGAAACACTCTACTATCACTGGCGCATATGCCAAAGTGATAAGAAGAGGAAAGTACACTCTAATATCGTCGGGCGCATATGCCGCAACGATAAAAAGAGGAAAGTACACTCTACTATCGTCGGGCGCGTATGCCGCGACGATAAGAAGAGGAAAAGTACACTCAACTATCGTCGGGCGCATATGCCGCGACGATAAGAAGAGGAAAAGTACACTCAACTATCGTCGGGCGCATATGCCACGACGATAAGAAGAGGAAAAGGGTGGTGAGGAATGCCTCCCAGGGACTCTGTCGGGCTCTCTCAACCAGCAAAAGAGAACTCTACACTCTAATACCACCGGGCGCATATGCCACGGCGATCAGAAGAGGAAAGAACAACACTCTAATATCGTCGGGCGCATATGCCGCGACAATAAGAAGAGGAAAAGAGCAACACTCTAATATCGTCGGGCGCATATGCCGTGACGATAAAAAGAGGAAAGTACACTCAACTACCGTCGGGCGCATATGCCGCGATGATAAGAAGAGGAAAAGAACAACACTCTAATATCGTCGGGCGCATATGCCGCGACAATAAGAAGAGGAAAAGAGCAACACTCTAATATCGTCGGGCGCATATGCCGCGACGATAAAAAGAGGAAAGTACACTCAACTATCGTCGGGCGCATGTGCCGCGACGATAAGAAGAGGAAAAGAACAACACTCTACTATCGCCGGGCGCATATGCCGCGACGATCAGAAGAGGAAAAGTACACTCAACTATCGTCGGGCGCATATGCCGCGACGATAAAAAGAGGAAAGGGCTCCACAACCAACCAACGCTCAGCTGCGTGGTGCTGTGAGAAAGCCAAGGAAATTAAGTACTCCATCATCTAAGAAATCTCAAACTCCTATTTTATTTACCACATGGTAGAGGACAAATCGTCGTGGCCATGAGTAATCAAAATGCAAGTAGGATTTCTTAAGTAAACTGAAATCATGTACAACATGAAATGAACGATCGATATATATCTCTCTAAACAGAGGAACATATAAACGATCGAGTAGAAAGAATAATGTCATATCAAAGATCGAGTGAAGTGGCGAGGGGACACATCTGCCACTAAGAATAACGTTCATCATATCGAACATCAATGATTGCAAAAGGGATCACAGTGGTAACACCCATACCAATTGTTGGGACCCTGTGAGAGGTACAAACAACATTTCATGTATCCAAAAAGACTGCTCTTGCAGCTAAGAACAAATTTTCAGTGGAGAAATATGTCACTAAAAATAAGCAGTGGATTGACTTTCTACTAGAAGATCAAAATCCACTGGGCAAGGATGTTAACATCTGAAGCAAGATGTACCACATCGTAGGAAGGGGAAACCATATCCCATTACAAGTGAATAATCATACTAGAATGAATGAATATATAGCTATCTCCTAAACAATCAATCATGATGTTTTAAGGAGATAAAGAGAATTTGGAGGGACTTTGGGCTCTTGGAGCTTAGAACCGGGTTCCACCTGTGACAAGGGCAACCAGTTCTTTCTCAGCTAAGAGCTTCCCTCTCGTTTTTTTTTTTTTTTTTTTTTTTTTTTTTTTTTTTTTAGAGAGGGGAAAATTGTTGGCTTTGATATCCCGGGCCATACTCGTCACATGAGTAAAACTGGGGAGAGAGAAAAATCACAACAACAATTTGTAGAAAGATTCACCAAGTAATAATGGATCAACATCATTATATTTGACAAGGATGGACCCAGTGTCACATTCCTTAGAACTTTGAGTTAGTAGTTTTGGTATCCCAGACCACACTTGAAGGTGACAAGTGAAATTGGGGAAAGTCAACCCTCGAAGGAGACCGGGAAGAAGATCTTATGCAACGATACCAAAGTGATTGATGAATGTAAAAGTAAGCACAAACATCCCTACGGCGTATTTACACACAACTCCTGAGGATGATCTTGTACTCCGCATGACGAACATCACGTGGTAGAGGACAAATCGTCGTGGCCACGGACTGCCGAAAAGTACAAGAAATCCTTTAGAGTCATATCTATACAGAGGAATATTTACAAGTGGCGGGGGATGCCCCTTGCGATGTGCAAACTCAAGCGTAGTACTTTCTTAAGTACTGCCCATTAATGACAGGCATGGGATGAACACCATTCGCATCAACTAGCAAATAAGATCCACCCTCGTATACTTGCTCTACGACAAATGGGCCTTCCCAAATGGGCTCGAACTTACCACCTCGACGACGACGCGAGATGATAGGTCTACGCAAAACAAGGACTAACTCACCGACCTGAAAAGCACGGGGTCGGACAAGGCGATCATGGGCCTGGGCCATACGGGCCTGATACAACTTAAGGTTCTGATGAGCTTGCAAACGGAGCTCTTCTAAACCATCAAGTTCTTCCAACCGTAGTCGGGCATTATCCTCGCGAGACAAATTGTGGCTAACTGCTACACGCAACGAAGGGAGCTCAACCTCTAGTGGGAGGACAGCTTCAACCCCAAAAGCTAAAGCATATGGTGTACACTGAGTAGGAGTACGGTATGTAGTCCTATAGGCCCATAATGCTTCAGGTAATTTGTCGTGCCATTCTCTTTTATTTGCCGCAAGTATCTTTCTTATCAACTGAACTAAGGTCTTATTGAATGCTTCAGCCAAACCATTAGCCCTAGGATAGTAAATTGAGGAATACCGCCAATTTATGTTATGGCGGCGGGCAAATCTAGCGATTTTGGTGCTTCTAAAAGACGGGCCGTTATCCGAAATTATACGGCGCGGAACACCAAAACGGTAGACAACATGATCGCGGAAGAAGCGCATCACATCTTCTGATTTGACTTCTTTAAGCGGGATAGCTTCTGCCCACTTAGAGAAGTAATCAGTAGCAGCCAGAATAAACCTATGACCCTTAGAGGAAGGAGGGTCAATAGGACCCACTACATCCGTGCCCCAACTCTCAAAAGGCCAAGAAGACACCGTGGGGTGCAGCGGATTAGGAGGTTGGTGGATAACAGTATTATGAATCTGGCATTGGTGGCACTTTCTAGCGTGCTCCATACAATCACGGATCATCGTCGGCCAGTAATAACCAAGGCGTTTAATTCTGACCTTCATCTTAGGTCCGGACTGATGAGCACCACAAAGTCCCTCATGTACTTCGCCCATGACCTTACGAGCCTCCTCGTTGTTGAGGCAACGTAACCACATCTGGTCAAAAGAGCGTCGGTACAGGGTTTCATTCACATAGGAGAAGGACAAAGCTCTCTTCCTAATCTGAGCGGCAAGAGAGCGATCATCCGGAAGTTACCACGCTTAAATACTCAACAAAGGGGACTCTCCAATCTGACTCTTCCTCAACAGCGAACACTGCGAGGGTCTGATCGGAAGAAGACAAGTCCGCGGGGCACAAGGCTTGTCGGTACTGGACAACAATCGACACCGGATTTCCATTCGGGTCAGCCAACTCCTTAGCAAGTTTAGCTAGTGCATCCGCTCTACCATTCTCAGATCGAGGGACTCTAACTAAAGTCACTTCAGGGATTCACAAGAGTTCCATTGCCATTGCCTATCGTGGTAAGGCAAGAGCTCAGGTTTGAGAACTTTGAAAATTCCAGCCACTTGATTAATAATTAGTTGGGAATCTCCAAAAATCTTAACCCGCACAATGCTCATCTGAATGGCCAACTCAAGTCCTACAATTAGGGCTTCGTACTCAGCTTCATTATTAGTACGAGGCTCAGAAAGACTGTAGGAGTAACGAAGGGTGTGGCCTTCAGGACACAAAGACAAGTCCCAAACCTACCCTAACTACAGGAGTTTCGTAAGGTCGTAGAGATTTGATGGAAGAAGCTCCATCAAAGTAAAACTCCCAAGTAGGGGACTCCTGCTCTTCCACACTCATGACTAATTCATCGGGCAAATCGTCATTAAGTGGGGAATCTGCAGGGATCGGGTGAGAAGCAAGAAAATCAGCTAGAGCCTGTCCCTTGACGGCCCGCTGAGGAACAAAGGTAATATCAAACTGCAGTAAAATCATGGACCAACGTGCTAGACGACCTGACAAAGTCGGACGGGTCATCAGGTACTGCAAAGGGTTAACTCGGGAAATCAAACTGATCTTGTGTGAGAGCATGTAGTGTCTAAGCTTCTGCACAGCAAAGATCAAAGCCAAACACTGTTTTTCCATCGCCGGGTATTTTAGCTCTGCAGGAATCAAACGTCTGCTAAGGTAGTACAAGGCGTTCTCTTTGCCTTCCTCATTTTCTTGAGCTAAAAGTGCACCAAGTGACTCATCCAAGGCAGTAGTGTAAAGAATCAATGGTTTACCAGGGATGGGTGCAGCTAACACTGGGGGATTTATCAAGTAGCGCTTTATGCTCTCAAAGGCCTCCTGACAATTCTTATCCCAATGAAAACGGGCATCCTTCTTTGCTAAAGCAGCAAAGGGATGACATCTACCGGCAAGATTGGAGATAAATCTCCGCAAGAAAGCGAGCTTACCCTGAAAAGACCTCAATTGGGTAAGACTCCTAGGGGGTTTCAAATCCACTATGGCTTTGATCATGGAGGGATCAATCTCAATGCCACGGTAGCGAACAATAAAATCAAGAAACTTTCCCGCACTAACTCCAAATGCACACTTTAGGGGATTCATCTTCAAATCATGCTTTTTTAAGCGCTCAAAAACGATTCGTAGGTCTCGGAGGTGATCACTACGGACCTTGCTTTTGACCACTAAATCATCCACATAACATTCAACTTGCTCATGAATCAGCTCATCAAAAATAACTGTCATGGCACGCTGATAGGTGGCCCCGGCATTCTTGAGGCCAAAGGGCATCACCTTGTAACAAAACACACCTATAGGGGTGCGGAAAGCAGTGAATTTCTCATCTTCAGGGGCCATCTTAATCTGATTGTAACCAGATGAACCATCCATGAAGGAGAAAATGCTATGGGACGAAGCAATATCAACCATCAATTCAGGGATAGGAAGAGGGAAATCATCCTTAGGACATGCCTTATTCAAATCACGGAAGTCTATACAGACACGGATCTGACCATTCTTCTTCCGGACTGGGACAACATTGGCAAGCCAAGTGGGATACTTCTCTTCACGAACAAAACCAGCTTCTATAAGCTTCTTAGTCTCGGCTATCACCTGTTGTTCAATCTCTAACCTCATCCGACGAGGTGACTGCTTAACAGGGACTGCATCAGGACTAATAGCTAACTTATGGACTGCTACTTCCGGATCCAAACCGGGCATCTCCGTATAGTTCCAAGCAAAGCAATCCTTAAACTCAGAAATGAGTGCAACATACTCTTGAGCCTCTGATTCGGATAACAAAGCACTATGAAAGATAGGCCGAGGATCTGATTCAGTGCCCAAATTGATCTCGCACAATTCATCCATGGCAGAACTGGCGCCATCTTCGAATTCACGTGGGGCTTCAAGGACCCTGTCCTCATTCTCTTCCGGGTCTTCATCATCGGCGACGGAAACGACCGGATAAGAATGAGAAACAACATGAATGTTGGCGGAAGGGGACTGATCTTCTTGAGAGTAGCCTATGCCCTGCCCAGTTCGAGGAAAATCAGTTCGCCAAATACGGGCTTGCTGTTGGGCCTGTCTACCTGACCAAGTCGAAGGGACAAGACCTCGCTCAACAAAGTTATCAACAGCAGGGGAAAAGTATCGGGGAACTGGCATGATCTCATCGTCCGCAGTGGATTCCACAGGATCCTGTATGTCAGTACTCTGTGGGACACCGACACTATGGAACAACGATGCATGCCAAGCAGATTGCGCTGGCACATAGAGAGTGTGCAGTTCTTGTACAGAGCGCCTATCTAAGGGTAGTGCACCACGAACACTAGCGGAAGATGTAGGGGAAGGTTGAGGAGGAGATTCCTCAATTCTCATCCCGTACATCTGGCGAGAAAGGGATTGTTGGCTAGTGGTCTGACGTCCGACATCTCCGTCGTCATCTGAATCACTATCAACAACTAAACCACCTTGAGGTATCAAACTCCTATGGAATGTGGGATAGGAATTGTGATCGACACTAAAGGCGGGGGAAGGAGCTGAGTGACGAGGAACATCAACCATTTCATCATCAGAGTCAGACTCAACAATCAAAGGGGAAGTGTACAAGTGCGAAGGGGGAGGGATTCGAGTATCAAAGTTTCTCGGAGGGCGAACTGACTCTCTACCTCGACCTCTACCACGCAATCCCCTACCTCTATTAGGAGGAATATCGCGCCTGAGTACAAACCGTAAAGATTCATCAAGGTCATCAGTGGAAACATCTGCCCCAATCCTAACCTGTGATGGACCCTGTGCTAGTGGCTGTATAGGACCCTGTGCAAGTGGCTGCATAGGACCCTGTACAATACTAGTGGGTATCACTGGTGACTGGGCAGGGGGAGGTCTACGAGCTTTTCGAGGCATGTAATGCTCGGCATCATCATAAATGGAGACTTCATGCACGGCAAAAGGTTGAATATCTCCAAGGATGGAAAACTCTACGTCATTCCTCATATACTTCATGCACTGGTGCAGTGTAGAAGGCACCATTCCATATTCATGTATCCAAGGCCTTCCTAAGAGAGCCTTGTATGAGGTATCTGCCTCAATAACATGAAACTTCGCCTCAGTCAAAAGATCTCCAAAACGCAAAGGCAAAGTGATGGAACCTAGAGCTCGCTGACCTTGATCATTGAAACCCTTCAGCATAATCTTGTCTGAAGTGAGCTTCAAATGACCAAGGGAGAGACTCTGTAGGGTGGCATGATTAAGGATATTAACTGAAGCTCCCTGGTCAATGAGGACCCTGTTCAACTCATAACCATTTACTTCAGTGGTGACGTACAAGGGACGGTTGTGATCAGGAGTCCCTAAGAGAAGATCCTGGTCTGAAAAGGTAATGCATGGCATTTCTCTCAAATAGCATGCATCCTTAACTGACTCAGTGGCAAAGAAGGCTTGATAAGACTCTGGTTCAAGCAAGGCTTTCACCAAAGTCTCCCTCAAGTCAGAAGACATCATAAGTGCATCGTAAACACTAAGGAGAGAAGGAATCTTTCTCAAATGAGCCAACACATTGTAATCAACATCCAACTGAGGGCCTTTTCCCTTCTCCTTAGCAGGTGCTTGAGGAGGAGGGACAGGGTCATCCTGTTGGGTAATGATGTTTCTATCTTTCTCTTTATTATTCTTAGCCATTTTGGGTGGTAGGACCTTACCTGAACGCAACTGTATCTCTCGTATTGAATCAGATTCAATAGAGGACTCATTTGGTTCAGATGACATGGCTTGTGTTGGTTCAACAAAAGGTGATTGAGGAGTGTTCTCGGATTCATCTCCAGAATCCATGTAACAACCTCCTTCAGGAATAGCAAACACAGGCTCTTCCTCGCACTCAATTTCTTCTCCAAAAGAGGGATCACTATTATTCTCAGAAATAAATAAAACAGAAGAAGAATGAGTGCTAGAAAAAGTAGAACTAGAAGGAGCAAGACACCAAAAGTAGCCAGAATCAGTTTCTTCCATTAATTCATCATCAGTTGAAGGGAGAACAAAATCCTTCAGCGTAAGTGCTGGAAGAGATCATGTCTTCCCCTCAGAAGTTACAACAAATTTCTCTCTTTCATACATCTTTCTAATACAAGAAGAAGTAAAAGAAATGTGCTCAGTAGGCACTACAACAGAAGAAGAAAAAGAAACTAGCAAAGAAACTGGGCTGGCAACTGTCGACTTGGCCTGTGGGGGCCTCCTCTCAACTGCCTCTGAACCCTGAACTGCTCGTCTGATCATACCCCTTGTCTTGCGAGAGAGTGCAAGCTGCCACTCCTCCCCAAAACTAAGAGGTGCTCTACTATCGCTGCTCTGAACACCACACTGACTGTCACACTGACTGGAGCTAGTAATCATCTGAACAACCTGAGCAACTTTGCCTTGGGGGTTCACTAGGTCACTGTCCTGCAAGTGAATCTCACCCCTAGCCATAGTGAATCTCACCCCTAGCCATAAGGCTCTCCACTCTGTCCTTGAACACAAAGCAATCTTCAAGGACATGACCAATATGCCTATGAAATGGACAATACAAAGGATGCTCCGTCTGCCCTTCTTCATTTGCTTTATTGTTGACCGGGAATACCAAAATGTTCTTCTTAACAAGGAATTTAAAAATCTTCTGCACACTTTCCCTTTTGAAGGGATATTCCTTGCTAAGTTTCTCCTGTAGAGACTGCTGAGTCTCCGGAGTCCTCTGAGGGCGTCTAAACTGCTGCTGTGTCTGTGGCTGAGACTGAAACTGACCTGACGGCTGTGCTGGTGATGGCAACTGAGGTCGGGGCTGAAACTGAGGTCGTGGTGGTGGTGGACGCTGTGGTACTGAACTAACCATGGGCCTCTTGCCCCTATCATGAGCATCAGAAGTACTATGCACCTCCCCCTTCCTAGGAGGTGGTGCCCCAGAAAACTCCAAACGCTGAGGTCTACGGATGGGTTGACTCTCAGCCTTAGGAGGGACTGCACTGGGTATGCTGTCCTGCAGGCTAGTGACTTTGGTTAACAACTTCTGAAAGGTTCGAATGCTAAAACCTTTCAGGTACGGAGCGATAGGACCATCAATGTTCTTCAACAGAATCTCAACTGCATGCTGCTCTTGCAGTTGAGGTTCACACTGAAGACTAAGGTTCCTCCACCTAACTATATAGTTAGGTAGAGACTCGTGGGGGCGCTGTCTGGTCACTACCAACTCACCAACAGTCACTCTATGCTCTGTACTAATGAATCTCTGCACAAACAACTGCTCCATCTCAGTAAAAGTACGAACTGAATCATTAGGGAGATCGGCATACCACTCAAATGCCACTCCCCCTAAGCTACTGACAAACAGTCTCAACATCAAAGCGTCATTTCCTCCAATGTTACAACATATGGCCCGATACTGAGCCACATGTTGTTTCGGGTTTCCAAACCCATCAAACACTCGAAACGAGGAGGAACAAAACCAGCGGGATAAGGCTCCCGCTCGTACTCTACCGGGTAGGGGCGACCTCTACTAACAGAATCCCCAGACTTTCTAGAAGCTATAGCCTGGTCAACCCTCTGTGCAATCATATCCTGAATCTGAACTGGTGACAACTGTACTGACTGACTCTGGACTGGCACACTCAACGGTACTGCTGGTGGAGACATCGGAACTGCCCTCTGAACTCTATCAACTCTAACAGGCTCTGGGGCTGGCGACTGTGGTGCCACTGGCTCGTCTCTGGATGTAGCAGGAGTAACTACATCCATGACATGGGGTGTAGCCCCCAACGCCGTCAACTGGGCGGTCATCGTCGCCATGGCTCTTGCCATCTCCGCCATCTGGGACTGTAACTGCAAAACTGTGACATCCGTGTCTACTGAACGGGGAGGTCCATCTTGTGCTGAGGTGGAAGGTACATCAGCTTCCCCTTGCTCCTCTAAATCATCGTACTGCTCATGCTGCTCATCTAACGTGCCTCGTCTCGTGACAACACAGACACGGTGAACGGGAATGTCTTCATCTGACTCCTCTGTAAGCAAGTCATCATCGGAGAGGGTCTGACAAAGGGCATCTATGTACGGACCCATAGGAAAAGAAATCCTAAGGGGACTAGAAGCAGCAACTGGCTCCACTCGAGCCGGGGCACTACTATCAACATCTACTGCATCAACATCCATCTGAACTGGTACTGACACTGAAGGGACTGTGTCAACTCTACGAATCGTACCAACAGTCTGCTCTGTCTCAACAGGTTCATCCACCTGCCGACGTCTCCAAACCCATCTACTACGACGGGACCCGGTAGGAACATCTAACTGAGTGGAAGGGGCAACGACAACTGAACCAAGCTGGGGTCGGACAGGCTCTAATTGTGGGCGACGTCCATGACGGCGAGGGCGTCGTCCAACAGCAGGGGCACCTGCCTGAGGTCTATCAGTGGGAACAACTCTGGTCTGCTGCCGTGGTGGCTGTCCTCTCTGCCACCGGTAACTCTGTCTGACTGACTGTCGCTGCAACTGAGAATGCACCTGAGAGATATGATGGAGTAACCTCTCCTCACTAACACGCCCTCTACCGCGCGCTGAACGGATAATGCTTCGGATCCTCTGAGTGAGGGTCCGAGTGACAGTATCCCTGGGGACTCGAGCGCGAGGAAGAGTAGTGGGGACAGGAGGGGCTGCTGCAATGTGGGCAGCATCCTCCTCATCACCACTATGCACTAGAGGGGAAAAGCGCCCTCCCTGGACTGCGTCGATCTCAGGGGCAACTACAACATCCGAGACTGGGGTAACTACTCGTCTGCGTGGCCCCCGTTGTAAGGGAACCATCCTCTGCTGAACCGGCTCCTGCTGAGCCACAGAATCTGCCATCCTCTGAACTGCTGCATCGGATGCCGCTAATCGTAATCTCCTGTTCCTATTCCTCCTAGCCCTTCTACCAAGGCCAGAGGTAGAAGAAGACGCTACATCAGTACCCACAGACGGTACTGGAGGAACAGGAACTACTGACTGAGGGGGTGTCGGGGTCTCCTCGGCAATCTCAGGGTGAGACAACCGGGTGAAAACAGAAACCCGACGGGTAGGCGGTGGAGGAAGCTCGGCCTGAGCCACCCTCTTCCTCGAAGAGGAAGGAGGAGGGGAACTCGAGCGCGAGTAACCTCTACCGGAACAACTGGTAACGGAACTGCTGGCTGCCGGCGCTGAGGGGCCGGGGCTACTCGAACAACAGGAGCGACAGGCGCTGGCCGCCTGACCGCTGGACGAATAGGGTGAACAGGAAGTGGCCTAGGCACTGGCTGCCTAACCACCGGGCGCACTGGCTGCGCACGAACAGCAACTGGACGAACGGGTGCCCGGGCTGGCTGCCGAGCAACGGGTCGTCCGAAAGGTCGCATAGCTGCGCGTCCTCTCCTCTGAGGTGGAGAGAATGCGGCAGCCTCGGAGGGGGTCGGCCCGCCAAGAGTGACGTACGCCGAATCAGTGAAGGATCCAAAAGTGATCCCCCCCGCCGGTGGGCTCGTCAGCAGGGACTCAGGGAGTGTCACCCGCGAGTTAGAGCCAAAACAGAAAGTAACGGACGGACCGGAATACGCCATTTCTACTGTCTTGCTAACACAAACAATAAGAATTAGCGTAAACGAAAGCACCAGAAGGAACGAGAAAGAACGGGACGGAATAGCCTATAAAGGCTAGAAGAGGAAGAACCTAACTAAGGAACACTAAACCCGGAGTACACACCGAAGGAGATAATTTAACATCCGAAGATGGAGAGAGAAACCTGTCCCACCGTGGTCGCCAGAAATCTGTGGGTCTCCGAAAGGATTCCGCTCGTGTGGTTCGAATGCAAAGGGTACGATCACACTATCCCGTAGGACAAAATGGTCGTAGGCCTTTACAATTGACACAAGCAGGCCGATGGAAGAGCAGATGGAGTTATAGATACGATTAGCCATGGAGGATAGCGGCTTTCACCTACCAACCTCGATGGATAATAATATCTATAACCCAAAAGTTCACGAGATTTCCCCTATTCGATACATCAGCTCGAATAGGGTTCATTTGATTGTGGGGATCGGTTTCCTACGGGCGCAAGCCCCCGTAGTTAATTACATCCTAAGCCTTGACTTAGGAAAACTCTCGATTAAGGATGTTAGATTATCTTCTCCAAATGGGTTTAGTTCAAAGGGGTTTCCAGGCTTTCCTAATCAAAGAGAAAGAGTGTCCCAAGTTGGCTTAATCAATCACACACGGTTCAGTCATCATTCGGACGGCTAGAAGAAGAGAAAAAAAAACTGGAGAAAAAGAAAGAGACGAAGCATTCTAACATGCACGAGAGAAAGAAGGAAATGGCGTCATCTACGTGACGCGGATGGGTAGGATTTATAGCTTCCGAAAAATGGAAAACTCACCCACCATTAAGGTGTGTAGGAATACACTCGTATCCCTCGCCTTTAGACCTTAAATCTATAAAAGATGTAGTGTTGCACATGCAATACTAACATCTACGACCAACTAGTGCAATCTGGGCTTACTCCTTATCTGACAAAGGAAGCCAGCTAAATCCGCCTAATCGTATAAAATCCATGTTGTCCAGTCTTTATGAAGAGAGGTGGGTAGTTAGACACTGAAATTTGGGATCGACAACTAGAGAAATTTCCTAAGAGATCCCACACTTATGAATGGTACAATGCTTCTAAGACTATTGCAATTAAATCTTAATTTTAATTAGTTACTAATGCAATTATGCTAGTCAAAGTCTCCAAATCAGATATGTATGAATTTTAAAAAGACTTTATAAAATAATTTTGAATGACTAAACTTCCCCAGGTCCGGCACTTCATCCTCATAGGCCAGATTATCCGGACTCTACTCGCAGGCGGGGAAGTTTGTCTAGGAGGTGAGAGAATGCATGTATGCCACCCCGGACGATTCCGGCTATTTCCTAGAATCGTTATGTTTCTATGTGAGTTAATCTTAGAATTTTTATTTAATAGTTACGAGTATAAAAATTTTATCCCTAAAGAGCCTAACGGTCAGACACAAGCACATGCAAGAAAGAAACCTATGAAAAGCATGCCGGTTCTACTGCGCAATCAAAAGTAAATAAATCACAACACAGAAACAAATCCCACGAAAAAGAGTGTCCATGGCAAGTGCCATACAATATTACACCACAGAGTACAGTAAGTAAAGGTGGCCGGGCTCCACCGACAACAACCCGGGAACGACGCAAATCTTAAAATAAGGCATTTTTTATATTTTCTTCAGTCTTCTTCTCTTCCTTGATTTGTATTTGGATCATCTTCATTCTTTCTTCTGGCTCCTCGTAGTGACTCCTCCAAAAGGATGTCCAAATGAAAAAGGAAACCCCCTGTAGGGGTTTACTTTTTCCTTTGGACTCCTCGTAGTGAGTGTTCCAAAAGGATATCCAAATGAAAAAGGAAACCCCCTATAGGGGTTTACTTTTCCCTTTGGATTCCTATTTCCTTAAAAATGCCTTTTTTTAATGATTTTCACAATTTACTATCAAATACATTACATCAGAAAAGAGAAAAATCTAGACTCTCCTGCAGGGGTTATCCTAAGCAGTTATAATAAGAAAAATTCACCCAAGCAGTTATATATGTAAATGAAAATGCGCACATCAATCACTTGGCCGTGCTCTGATTATTAGGGGCTAAGCAGCTGAAGCAGGTACCTAAAGCAGTTATACATGATTATTAATTTTTAGCCCCCCCTCTTTAATAGCATTATAAGAGCACGGTCACCTGCAGGAAGACAGCATTAGTATGAAAGAGCGTGCCTAACCTATGAGTATTCTAACGTCACAACCACAGTGCAAGAAAGAAAAGCGTAGCTAGCAAAATAGTACGAAACAACATCACAGAAAAGCTACAACAAGTAGCGAAAACAATCAGCACACGGGTCACATGCAGGGCGTCACAACAAAGAACAGAAAAGAAAAGCAGAACAAAATCCTAACCTAAAGCTAATAGTCGTGTCCTAGCAAACTCATCTAAGTGTGTGTGTAGGCTGTGTGGTTTTGGTAGGTCCTATATAAGGTAGTTTTAGTTAGAGTTGTATGTACATTTGATTTGTTGAAAAGGACAAAGAAGAGATTTTAGTTAAAATTCAGATATTAGTGTTTTAGAATTGATTTTTTAGGATATTTTATTTTTAATGTTCGATTAACTATCACCTTTGTTTCACACCGAGGCCGTGAGGTTTATTTCACCCTCCTTGGGGCTAACTTAATAGCCTCGTAGGCCTGGGTTACCCAGTGATAATTAACTTTGTTTGATTATTATAGTTTGTTGTTAAAAGAAAAGGAAAAGGGTAGATTAAATGTTTTATTATTAAGGTTTGAATTAAGCCAATTAGAAAGATTAATTTTTAGGTTTTGACGCTCCATTAGATCCATTCGTGGCGTTGTGCCACCAGGCTCGAGGAACCAGCCTCCTTAGGACACTTAGCCCCGCAGCCCGGAGTAGTCCATCCAATAAACTTCACTTTTGGAGCGGGTTGTTGTGTATTAAGGGATCTGTTGATTATTTTTAAAAGATTATTCTAAGTTTGGACCTTTAAGAAATCTTTTATCCTAATGAGTTTAGTTTGTATTTTAGTCTCCTAAGATAGTCTACATCTTTTAAATTTTAAATTGGTTATGAATCAATTATTAAGTTAGTTAGGATTGATTTAGGTTTGCATTTTAGACTTAAAGTTAAATGGTTATGAATGTTAATTAAAACTTAATTAAGAGTTAAGTGTTTTAATAGATTTTTAAGAATTAGATTGGAATTAGTTGGTTGATTATTAGTAGATTAAGAAAATAAAACCTAAATCTAGGAAAGCGTGTCACTAAGTTTTTCTGTTGTTTTAATGTCTCTATCCTATAGGGAGCATGCATCCTAAGTCTATGTTTTCTAAGACTCAGTCCTTAATTTTTGTCCTTATATGTCACTAGTGTTGTAGGATAAAAAGTTGTATTGTTTTCTAATTCCTAAGACCTCTATACGGATGTCACAAGGTTTTAGGGATCTAAAAGAAGATAAAAGCAATCCTAAATATATAATTGAAGTTTCTAAGGCCCTAAGGGTGGGAAGCGCACAATCGTCTAGGCCCCTAAAGGTTTTCTAAGTTTTAGTAAACTTACAGCACCGGGGGCTACGACCCGGTGGTTCCGCCCGTAGCGCCCCTACTAGATGAGTAGGGACGACTGATGCTTGGATCCGATTGTCCTAGCTTCAGCTCCAGGTGTTCCTTATCCATTGCTTTCCAAAATAGTACCTCGCAAGACACAGAAAAGACATGTATTAGAGCAGTTCTATAAATAAACGACAGTGTAAGGAAATGAAAAGTGCAATAAAAAAAACTAGAACGTACCTTTTGTTATTTGTTGAGTCCTATGTCTTTTGGGTTCTCTTCGATTTGTAGGTGTGTTGTACCAAGATGCAGAAAAAGTAGCAAAGAAAACTAACGAACGAAGTAAAACACGACTAAACGCAATGAAAAGAAAAAGAACGAAAATCCGATATAAAAAAAGGGTGTAGGCATCGTTGTTATTGGATACATTTCGTAGCAGTCAAATGCATCCCACAATATCAACAATGCCCTTTGCTATTCCCACTCCAAACAGGACACTTGATACGTTTTCGACACCTCTACTCACAAAGACCTTCTAAACCAAGCCTACAACAACTAAGGGAAACTAATCTTTAAGACTCAATCTAAAATCTAGAATTTCTATAAGTTTAGATTCACCCAACAATTCTCTTTTTATAGGAATAAATACTAAAGAGGAGAAAATCTAAGCAAGTAGAGACTAATCAAAGAAGCTATTAAAAGACACTAAACATTTATCAACATAAATTTCCCAAAATTTCAAAATCTCCTAAACTCATTCTTTTAGGAAGAAATATTAAGCAAACTCTAATTCTAATAAGACAGCACTAGTTATTCTTGAAAGACACTAAGGGATCTTGCTACACAAGCTTAACTTACAAAATTATAGACCTCAAAAATGATTTATAGGAACCGTTACATGAACTCCTACAATACCCCCCAAAAGTTATCTACTAAAATCTCTTTCTCTTTTCATTTTGTTGTTTTGACAAAAATTCTACAAAATCTTTTACCAAGACTTCATATTTTGACACAAAATCCTACCCAAAGACCCACTAATCAAGTGCCCCTCCTCTCATTTGGAGTGGGGTATGAAAACACGAAGCTCTCCAACAAGGAAGTTGTATATAACCCCTCATTGTAGAGCTTTCAAAAAAAACGTCGTATAAAAAGCCTTCAGAATAAATCCAAAACCGCTAACAAATTATTATAAACAAAGCAAATCAAGACTTCTTCCAACCAAAGCAATTCACAAAACTCATTAAACTTTCTATAAAGTCACCAACAATAAAACAACTTGCAATGCTTTCCAATATGAAATCACTCTTGAAATTCTTTCAATATAAAACAACTTATAATATCTTTTTTTTTTAAGACGACTCCTAAAACTTTAACATAAAAAGGCCATTTGCAAATTTTTCAATCATGAAGCAAATCACAAATCATAAAGCTCTTCAATATGAAACGAATCATACAATTTTTCAATATAAAACAAAACATAAAACTTCTCCAACATGAGGCAACACATGTATTTAATGTTAGAACCCAACATTTTTACTAAAAAGGTAATGACAAGAGAGAAGTTTGATGCAATTTGTTCTTCCTACGCTTAAAGAAAGTATTTCAACATCATGAATAACGGTATATAAAGATCCTTACATCATAGTACATAAAAGTCATCCCATAAGAAGATTATATAAACTTGTGCTGACTCAAATCAAACTTACCAAATTTCATCTCAAAAGACTATGACAAACTTCATATATTTCATACATAAAACTAGCACCAAATTTACTTGGGTTTTTTTTTTCAAACGAATCATAAACCAGCTTTCAACAAAATGGGTGATGCACAAAACCTTCCTACAAGAAGACAATTCATAGGACTTTCCAACATGGAGCGTGCCACCTTGCATTAGAACCATGCGCCTTTGGGAAAATTGAGCCAACATATAACATGAATGGAATTCTCAACGAATCCCCTAAGCTTCTACCACAGTTAGCAAAAAGATGTGGAATCACCATGATACTAACAAGAGAGAAAACAAACATGCTTCATCTTACGGATCATAATTTAATGGTTCAAGAACTTTGAGAAAGGAATAGCATTTGGCAACATCATGTATCTTGCTTGTTATACCCAAATTCAATTAAAGAAGTTAAGAACCATCACACTTCATGTCGGCCAACAAAACAACTGATACACTTAATGTTGAAACCCAAAATTCATAGGAAAAGAGACTTAAGGTCAAGTTATCTTCTCCAACCCTTAAAACAGTATTTCAATAGCATGAGTGTTACCGCATTGAGTTCACAAATCACATGAGGATTTCTTCTCTTTTTTTTTTTTTAACACATGTATGGGATATATGAACATTTGCTAACATAGACATAAATCTTTTCATTTATCACATGACTTAGAGTAGACATGAATTATTTCCAACAAATCTATATAACCAGCATGAATATGTCTTTCACATTAAAAAGTCGTTTCCAACTAGTTGCTCAACTCATCACACATAACCTTCAATATTTCAAATGTTTTCAAAAGACTTTTAAGACAAAACGAGTCCTCATACATATACATGACAGCTCTCTAACAAGCCACCATAATGATATTAACGAAGGGAATATGAGCGGAATAGTAAAGATACAAAGGCTCCAAAATTTCCCACACATGCAAGCATTTTACATGTAATAGATTCTCAAACCTTTTTGAACATTCAACATACTACATAAATTTAACCATCCAAATATTCATGAAATCAATGCACCGTGACATATCTATTTCAAGCTATTTTAAACTAGCTTGTATGCATATGACACATGTAAGCGTACTTTCATTTTAAAGAAACTTCTAGAATCACCAAAAGCATATGTGAAATGAAGTACGAACGCATTAACAATCCTTCAACACTTTTTTTTTTTTTTAAACAAGAATCTTCTCCTAACAAGCGTTATCATAAACACTTTCAATGCATATTTTGATAAAGAATAACATGGGCTTTTCATACTTTCAACTAAAGCCCATCGAGATTTCAAATAGAAAAGAACAATTAAAATCACCTCCCAACTCGACAATCATAATGACACTGAAAGAAATAGATTAAGTACAACTTGATGTCAATGTGAATACTCAATTCTCTTTTCATACTTCTCAAGAGAGAACAAACAGAGAACGGCATATTCTATATAATGATAGATCCAATGCAAATAACCATTTGTAACATGTATGAATTAATTTAGACACACTTCATGCGTGTGTTCAATTGCAATGTCTACAAATATTCAACAACCAAGCTCTTTAGGCTAGATGCATATGACCAAAAATCTGAAAGGGAATAGCCCTTACTTATGATAATACAATGCCATTATATAGTCGTACTTGGCTGAATTTAAGAAAGGCTTCCATAAATTCTATGCCAAAGGTGATTCAATTGACATCCATCGTATTCTTTCATGCTAACTTATGACGTCAAGTACAAAACTACACTGATTATGTTTTATTCTCTCATGCTAAGTATGTTAGAAGAAAAGAGTTTCAATACACCACTTGCAAGAAAGTGAACCTCACATCAAATTTATTCTACCACCGCAGGCAAAGGAGGCACATGAATTTTTTTATATCCGATGCTAGTTCTTTTTGTATACGATAAACTTAAAGCAATTTCATCTTCTCTTTTTTTATTTCCACATTTCATTTAGTCAAAATAAGCTTCACATATAAACCCTCCGCAAGACCTTAAATCCACGGAGCAACAAATCTCAATATTCAAAAAAAAAAAAAAAAAAAAAAAAAAAGAACATGCACATATCAATACCAAAATCTATAGAGTGATAAATTTTTAACTCATAAATGAGATTCCAAAATATATAAGGCATGCCACGAACACAATATTGGAAGCTTAAACATTCATAAACATTCAAGGCTAGATAAGAGCTTTAGTTCTATCCATTGATCTACAAGAAGATTTAGAAGCTCGAGGCTTCTTTAAACTATTAAGCTTGTGCCATAAAAGCAAAGTTCCAATGACTATAATCAAGTCAAAATCACTTGCACCACATAAATTCCAACAAAAGTACTTAACACTTCCAAGAATACGAGCTTTCATGCCACCTCAAACTCCATATCAAGTGGAAGATACTTCCAATGTAGTGACAACACGAGGTGAAGGCAATGAGCATAAATAAAAGAGAACTCAAATAGTATCATGATCTCTTTCCAACGACATTCCACGAATAACTTGGCGTACAACATTTACAAAGTCACATAAAGTAAGTTGGCAAGGAAATCATGATTTGTACACCTATTAGATTGGACTCAACCAATCAATCCATGCAAAAACCTCTCATGATTCACCCAATAATAATTTTGGAGAAGTTACTATTCAAAGAGACATTCAAAACATTAATTTCGTAACCAAAGATAAAGACTATTCCACTACATTTACTCCAAAAGGTTCAATATTTAGGCTTCACATATTTCATGAGCTTCTAACCAAATATCACAAGAAATTCTTAAAGGCATTGCATGATTCAATAAAGCAACAATGTGGCTTCTCAAACCTTGCCACCATTTACACTTAAAACTTCAAAACTATATGATATGGCTCAAGTATAAATTTCACATATTAATGGTTCATTCTCAAATAACATAACTCAACAACTACAAAGCACACCAAAAACTCCATAAGCAACAAGAATGAGAGGATCTCTAAGGAATTACATGGCTTCAACGATCTGCCTCTATAAAATAAACTTTGCTCCAAATAAATCTACACACATCATTATCATATGAGCAATGTGAGCTTCTCTTAGAATCAATCAAAGCCACTTCATTTAAAAAACAGAAGATTAGGAGTGTGATGACATACACACCCTAATAATCCAATCCACATTTAAGCTTAACAAAAATAAAATTTCTCATAGATGAAACTTGCTGCCCATTAAAATCATCCATAAGATTTTAGATTCAAATGAGAGGAGATCATGATAATTAGAGTAGAAGAAGAAAAACAAGGCAAAGGGGAAAAGAAAGGGAGAAGAAGACCTAGGAGAAGGAGAAGGAGAGAGATACTCACATTGCAAAGAGAAGGAGAGAGGGACGGTAGCTAGGTCAAGAGCCGAATCCTGTGAGAGTTGGGCGCGTCGGGTTCGGTCTTGAAGACCGAACGGGGTTTCGGGCTCGGCCTTGGATGGGAGCGGCTTTGGGTAGCTGGAGCTCGCGAATACCAGGGAGAACAAGAGAGAGAGAGGCGACGGGTTTTGGCTGGAGTTCGCGAACTGGAGAGGGAGCAAGGGTGGCTGCCGTCGAGCTCGGGTTCAGTTCGGAGCAAGGTCGGGGTCCGATCTGGGTCTATGCGAAACCGAGGGAGAGGGAGAGCAGGAGGGATCGGGAGCTCTGCTCTTGTGCGAACTGGAGGGAGCCGCTCGGTTCAGGTTCTTCACTTCCAAAACGAGAGAATCGGAGCGAAGACGAAGGAGCAGGATTCGGAGGTGAGGAAGCGAGAGAGAGAAGGCGTGGGAGAGAATGCCGAAGCCTGGAGCTTAGTTTTGGGTAAAACAAAACTTCTATGCTGAAAGGAGAAGCCCGCCTCTCGTCGTTTCGCTTTGGCTTTCGGAAATTTTCCTGAAATGGCTTTCGCTCTCTGCTCGACCTCTGCTTCCATCGCAGAAATCTCTGAAATGCGGGATACGGGCTGAACCGAGAACCTCTTTTGATCGCAACCGTTGACGTAGTTACTAGATTTAGGAAAATAAATTCAAATTATTCAGAAAGTCGAGTGGATTTTAGCGGGATTAAACCGGGCTGGATCGGATCAAATAAGCTAAGATTAAATTAGACTCGGGTCCAAACTTCGACTCGATTCGAGTCGAGTTTGGGTTCGAGCCGGCTCAGAAGAACTAATCGTACGACGTTAAGCTCAAAATCGATAGCAATTCAATCAATTTAGGTTCGACGCAATCGGAATAAATTAATCAAAGCTAATTAAACACGGTCGGGTCTAATCCGACTCAAGTCGAGCCGATTCGAGCTCGAATTAAACTCGACGAGGCTCGATTAAATTGATCAAAGCTTCTCAAGGCTATTCGGACGAAAAACGAGGTCAACAGTCTTATCAACAAGAAGAATATCATCAGTAAAATGCATACACCAAGGTACATCCTCTTGCAAATATCTAGTGAGAGCATCCATGACTAAAGCAAAAAAGATAAGGGCTTAAGGCTGATCCTTCATATAATCCAAGAGAAATAGGAAAATACTTTGTCAAACCACCTTGTGTTTAAAGTAACATGTCATGCATACACATCCTTAATGACTTGAATAGAAGCATCATTAACCCCTTTCTTTTCTAGAACTCTCCATAGAACTTCTCTTGGAACTTTATCATATGTTTTCTCTAAATCAATAAATATTATATATAGATCCTAGCTCCTTATTCTCTCTATTCTCCATCAACCCTCTCAATAAATGAATAGCTTCAATCAATAGTGGACCTACCCGGCATGAATCCAAATCGATTTTGAGAAACATCAGTATCACATTATATGCTCTATAACTCTCTCCCAAAGTTTTAAAGTATGACACATCAACTTAATTTCTCTATAATTCACACAATTTTGTGCATAACCTTTATTCTTAAAAATAAGAATCAACACACTCATTCTCCACTCATCTGACATATTTTTAGTCTTCAAAATAATATTAAAAAGTTTAGTAAGCCAAGAAATTCCTTCATCTCTTATGCATTTCCACATCTCTATTGGAATATCATCAGGTCACTAGTTTTTCCGCAAATCATTTTCTTTAAATCCTCTCTAACTTTAGTTTTATTAATTTGCTGATAAAAATAAAAATATCTATTTTCATTTAGAGTGCTAAAGTCACTAAAGTCAATCGTATTCTCACAATATTCATTGAAACGCTTAGCAAAATATCTCATTCACCTTTGTTGAATATCCTTTTAAAAAAAAGCATTTTTTTGATCTTCATCCTTAATGCACTTCACTTGAATTAAATCCTTACTGATATCAAAATCAAATGATCATAGGCTTGAAGGGTTTGACACATTGAGCCATCAATTCAAGTGTAAGCACACATGATTTTGATATTATTTTATCCATTTAATCAATATCACGAACATTCCAAATATATTTCAAGTGTTTAATTTGTGTTCAATTAAATTCATATCATATTGTTCATGATGTTGATGAATTTGTCTCCCCAAGAAGCTCAACTCGATTATAAATTTATTGAAATCAAAATTCAGATGATCCTATATTTACTTTTTAAAAAATTTAATTAAAATATGACCTCATAATTCATACTAAATAAGTAAATTTTATGAAGAATGTCTATGATAAAGCTAGTTAAATATAAAGTCCTTAATCTGAGAAGAGCGCATTCGTATTGCAAAATGCTAAAGCTGGTAAGAGAATATCTCTCTCTTGAGAATGATTTCAAACACGGCTCACCTTGGCCTGTTGGTTGAGAGCTTATGCTTCCAACTAAGAGGTCTTGAGTTCGAGTCTTTGTGTATGCATTGTGTGTGTGAGTTTGCCTTAAACAGGGGCGGATCCAGCTCCTTTTTTTAGGGTGGGCAAAAAAAAATTTTTAGTAAGAGATGGGCAAAAATACTTAGGATTGATAAAAATAGGGCAAACAAAATTTTTGAGGGGGGGCAAAATGCCCAAAATATGCAAAATATTTCATAATCTCCCCCCTATATATTAAAAAAAAAAATTGAGGGTGGGCATTTGCCCACCCTAAGCCATGGGTGGATCCGCCCATGGCCTTAAATGACCTAAATGTCCAAAAAAAAAAAAAAAAAGAATGATTTCAAAATTCAGCAGACAACAAAGGTGACTCTGAGGACGTGCAAATTAACCGTAAATATTATATATAAAAAGTCTTAATTATTATTAATATCAACGTGATATTTATATAATGATAAATATCATATTATGGTTTAAGAATAAATAAAAAAATAATTGAAGCAGTATGGCAAAAATATAAGCTGAAAAGTAATAAATTTGAGAGTTCAAAAAACATAGCTAAAGCAAATAATAAATTAGTATGCTTTTGATTGAGCTGCCTGTCTTTCGCACGTATCTGAAATCATTAATTAAAAAAGAGAAAGAGAAAGGGAAAAAAGAAAGCTTCCATCGACCCCATCAGTTGTCCTTAGTTGGGAAGACGCAGGACCCATAACCTGTTTCAAGACAAAAAAAATGACGATTTTGATAAGTGTAATGATTTGATGATGACAATATTTAAAGAATAATTAAATTATTATTTATTCATTATATTTTGTCAACGACTCCCTTATAATTGATTAAAAAGGAATGCAATTTAAAAGAAAAAATTGTAGTTTCGGAATTATTTGGATGATTGAAAAGTAATTAGAAGTGAATATTTGTTTTTATTTGATTTGAAGTAAATGAATATAGTGTAAAGTATTAAGATGGTGATCGATGGTTAATGGTCGTGGCCGCCGTCGAGTTGGTGACCGGCAGCTTGGTGGTGGGGCGGACGATTGTAGTAGTCGGTGGTGACCTGTGGAGGATAGAGCAGCCAAGCGAGCTTGCTTGCAGTGTAAATAGTTCTTGCTAAAAAATGAATAAGTTTAATTTATCCAAAAAAATAAACTAAAATAATTTACACTATATTTATTTTACTTTATTTTGAATTCATTTTTCTTACAATCAAAAATTAATATTAATAATTTATACTCATTTTACTTTCAACTAAAGAGCTCCTACAAAAATTAAATATAAAAATAAAAAATTTATCAAAAAATAACTATATATTTTATTTATTTATAAGTATGGCAACATGGACTTTACAAAGTTCAAGAATTATTTTTTGAACTATCTTTTTTTGGAGCAATTGAAAATTTTCTCTCTGAAAATTTCAAATTTAAAACTAATTATACATTATTATAAAAAGATCAAAATTATTAAAATTATTTTAATTAAAAAATAATCAAGATTTTTAATAAATGAAGTTAAAAAATAGATAAATTGAATTTAAAATCTGATGAAATTTTTATTATGAATATCCTGCTTTTTTTGTTTTGCTTTTTTCTTTTCGGGCCTGTTTATAGAACGTTGCCAAAAGCCAAAGATTCTTTAAAGAAAAAAAAAAGTAAAAAAGAAATAAAAAGTTTTTTTTTTTTTGGGAAGTTAAAAAAGCTTTTTTTTTAATTAGAATGAAAAAAAAAAAACTTACTCGGGTCAGTTGTGGTCTGAACCGCTAGGCCATTGAAGTAACAAGAACCGCCGGTACTCCGGAACTCCTGCCAGTACGAATTGAAGGCGTAGTTCGCATGCGCCGCCACCGTATTAGGCTGAAAGCATTTCCCCCCTGGCTGTATAGCCGCACAAGTGCCGTTACCCTGCCCGCATGCGAAGCTCAGTGCGGCCGCCACAGCCGTCACGTTTACGCCGCCGCTGGTCTCCAGCACGCACCAAAGCTTCCCTTTATAAGGCTCATTGTTCGTCGCCGGAGGAAGCGGTGGGTAGCTTGCCTCTGGCCGCCGCCCCTTCAGATCCACCTCGTACACCGCCGTCCCGTTCGGGTACAGAAGCCCCCAGTGCCGCTCCGTCCCTGGTCCAGTTTTCAGATTCTCGTTATACAGCGAGAAAACAAATACAGGAATCGCTGCCGACGGCCTCGCCGGCGTCCGTAGCCCGCGCTGCTCCGCAACCCGTATCGCCAGTTTCCGGTTGTAGATCGCCGCGTTATGCACATTCGCTCCGATCTCATCCAGATCGCCGGCATTCGGCCACCCTGTCTCGGCCAGTCCCAGCCGGACCTCGCCAAACCCTTCAGCGGCTATGGCGGCGGCCATCGCGTCGAGCATCTGGTCCAATAGATTCGTGTAGGTGAGTCCGGTCACCGGATCGTGGTAGTATAAGCTGGAGTTCCCCTGGAAAAGGGCGTAGTCGATTGAAATAGAATTGGGGTTTTCAGACCATGGGAAATAGGGATAAGCGTCGATCATGAAATAGGAGGAAGTTCGCCGGAGGAATTCGAGCATGGGGCGGATGATTGGGACGGCAATGTCGGACCGGAAGCGGCCGGAAGAAGGGGGGAAGGAGGATTGGAGGACGTCCATGGCATGGGGAGTGCTGACCTTGATGCCGTGAAGGGAGAATAATCTGATGGAGCGATGAAGCCGAGTCATCGCCGGGACGAGATAAGGCCAGAAAGTAGAGTTCGATGCGTAATTGGATAGGATCTCGTTGCCGACGAGGAGGAAGCGCAGGCGTACGGAGCCATAGAAGGGGACAATGTTGGATGAGACCCAGGCGTCGGCGGCGGACTGGTTGGTGCCGATGGACGGGAGAAGGCCGTTGGGGACCATGACAGAGACTACGAGGTTTGAGCCGCTGAGGGCGCGGAGGATCTCCGGGTTCGCGTCATAAATCTTAACGGCAGAGGCGCGTAGAGAGTGCATGAGAGCGACGGAAGCCTCAGGGGAAGGAAGGTTGTCGCCGAGTTGGCCGTAGTCTACGCCGAGACCGTGGAAGAGAACCTTGGAGGCCGATTGAGCTGCAAGGAGCACAGGGGAGTGTTAATGCTTCGCGTAAAGTAGAAGGAAATGAGGGAGTTCTTGTTACCTGGGGAGAAGAAGACGAACGTTAGTAGGAGGAGGAGGAGGTGGACGGCTTCCGCCATTTTTCCCGGCGGCGGAGGTTGAGCTGCTGAGGTCTCAAGTCGGTGCTTCTTGAGCTAACCGTTAGGCAGGGAGAAGTAAGCCCTGAAGGTATTTTATAGTCAAATAATGGGGACAGTATTCCACGTGTCATATTCTAATTGATTAAGGGGTTTTATTGGTCGCTGACGCGGCTATACTAATTAAGTATTTTTTATGACTTTTGTAAAGTTGGATTATTTTGACTGTGTGCAATAAAAGATAATTTATTTATTTAGGCATTTAGCAACGAATAAAAATCGTTGCCGACCCGGAAAACAATTGTATTTTGATGCGTATTAATTTTTTATTTTATTAAAAAATAAAAGTAGAGTGTTTGTGTAAAATGAACTTCTTCTTAAAATATTTATTTATTTATGGAAGAAAATAAATTTATTGAGACAAGAGAGCACGTCACTTCTATCTTTTATATATATATATATATATATATATATATTTCCTTAATTAACTCATAAATAATTAATACTTTTTAATTATTAAAAACTTAAATAAATTATTTTAAGTTTATAAAATGTAATGGGATAGGAAAACATCTATCATCTTTATGGTAAAATATTTTGATAAAAGAGTGTATTATAATTTGTGGTGATCATTATTATGTAGTAGAACTCATTGAAAGCATATGACGATCATTGTTAGATTCTTCACATTGATCGTCACTTATAATAGGAGCTAGTGCGTCATCTAAAGATTATGATAAACTGCTTTCAATAACCTTGAAGGAGGCTATGGCATGCATTTTGTTGTGGTAGCTATGACCTGGAGATGAAAAACAGAGCACAAATACAAAGAACCAAAGAGAACATAAGGTTTTCTTAACCTATAAACTGTAATAATATTTTATATTCTGCTTTCTTCTTCTCACAAAATATTTTGCTTTCTTCTTCTCACAAAGTTTTGATATATATCCTAAGGAGACTCACTTGCTAAAAATAGAAAAACAAAGAGTGTATGATAATGGTCGTACTATGGCCTCTAATTAGTTATATTAGCTGTAAAATAAGAGTAGTGGAGGTGATATTGTGAAACGGGGCATGTGGCCGGTCATGTGTGCTTGCGGGCTATATGGGATAATGTGATTCCACATCACATTTAGTCTAAACAAAAAGGATATCATATTGTAATATTTGAGGTATATTAATGTCTCGTCTGGGACGGCTTTCTTACTGCTTCTTAAAACAACTTCTTAATATAAAAATTAAAATTTGTGTATTAAAAAGCTATTTTAAGCAATAGCAAAAAAGAAGCCCCAAACAAAGCCTAAGACTTGGGGTCAATGTACCTCTTTCTATGAAGAAGATAAATCACTTGTTCATGACTTTTACTTGAATTTGAATATGGATCTCTCTATGACCTTCCTTTTTATGATATTTCATTTTCATATACTTTAGAAGGGTTTTGTTACATCGATAATCCCAATTTCTCTCATAATCTCCTCATTTAGGACACTTTTCCTCTCCAAACATCCATCAATTCTTCCTCAACCATTTCCCTTCAATATAGCATGAGATAGTGATGTAGATATTTTCTTACATACTAACGTAAAATGAATATAAAATACTGTGAATGCATAATTATGAAAGATAACATCACCGATTCAATAGATATTTTCTTACAATGAAATGCTAAGATTTAGTAAGATTATGCCCTACTTAGAAAATTCACCTATGTTCCCTTTTTACATGGTTATGGATTTTAAAAGAATATGCTTTAGGTAACCTCACGCGAGGAGATAGTACAAGAAATCTTTTGTCTCAAACATGTCACATTTCACTCTTTGATTGCTCCCTTTTATCCAATTACACAGCTCAGCACCTGATGAAAGTTTGCAGATTCTTTTCTAATTTTAGCTACTTGACAACAACTATTCAGTTTCTTCATTTGTTCAATCTAAATTAGAGCAAACAATTAAAACTAGGAAAATAATCAGATTCTTAATCATGACATAATGAATTAAATGGATATCAGAATTAAGAAAATACACTAAAAATCAAAACAATTTCTACACCCATTTAGTCTTTCTATACTAATATATATTTTCAAACATTCAAAATAAGATTAAACTTGTTTCAAGCTAGAATATTGACAGCATTAGAAAGAGTATTCAACATCTTAACTTTGTATAAACATCTAGTAGATATATGGATAAAATAAGACAATGCAAGAAATAATAGAGTTTTTTATGTAGAAAACTCTGGAAGGGAAAAATTAAGGGGATGGCCCTCTTGAAATAGATTCATTAGGTAAGTGAAAGTAATAAAGATTTGGAAATCATTCAAATTGGAGAAAGCGGGATTATAATAGTATAAGTAGTTGGCTTGTACTTTTGTGAGAGCGATGAAGAATGTTATTAAGTCAATAAAGGATGAGAGGTATTATAAATGGCTAAGGGTGAATGATGGCAGTCTGACAATGGTATTCAGGCTACAAAAATTCAACTATATAGTTGGTTAGATTTCCGTCGAATCGAGAAGGTCAGACGATGCTTATTCGATAGCAGTAGTTAGATAGTGATGGTTCAAAGACGATGGTTTAGCAATGGTCAAATAGCGATAGTTTGATGGCGATTGTTAGGTGGGAGGAGTTTGACGACGATGGTAAAAAAACAAGCGACTCAATGACATTGGTAGAATGGAGATGATCTGACAATAATGATCGTCCAACAGTGGTCAAGTAAAGCTCTTAGACTCTTAAAGCCTCTAAAAGCTCTCCAATATCTAGTTTAGAGTCCTGCGTGTAACAACATAATAATTATTAAAATAAATTTAAAAATGAGAATCTAAAATTCTATTTGAACTGGAGCACTGCGGTGCTGCGCTCTAAGAGCACAACAACGCCAAAAATTATCTCCATGACATTGAAGACTTTGTTGTACAATAATTCTATATTCAGCATGCAATGCAGCAAAACCATGAGCAGGCATGTGGTGCTACGATGTTTGAGCATCGTGGCGCTAGGCCACAAATTATATATATATATATATATAATCATAAACCTAATGCACTATGCCATTTTGTCCTCCCCATAAGAAGAGAGGGAACGAGAACGAGAGAGGAAGAGGAGAGAGTGAAGAGAGAGAAAGATGGATTTTGGTCATTTTCATCAATTACTTCAGTTGAGAAAGGCCTTATGATCATAATAAATAATATAAAACCTACTTTTATTTTTAATAATTTCATATCTACTTATTTAATTTTTATCAAAACACATAAAAATATATTTTCACCTAATTTATCGCACTTTTATCTTATAATTTTTTGTATATGATAAATATGACTGATATGAACATTTTGACTGTAAATATTATTAAATTTTATCGGGTAAAAAAAGTTATGATTTTCTGAAGCTATCAACTAGTATCTAGATTTTCCTAAATTTTATAAATTCCTACATTTCATATTGTGTTTCATATATTAAAGAAAGGATGATACCATTGACTCAAGACTAATATGACATTTGCATGTAATCAAGAGATGTTGGTTGTTAATACTATAACTATTACAAGTTGGCTCTTAAAATATAATACCCTGCGCAGTAGGATGGGTCGAAGGACTTTCCTTAAAATAAAATAATTTATGGTATGATCCTACTTTTAGCATGTAATTGATTGAACAAATTAAGCCGATGGATAAAGGGTGACAAATATTAAATGATTATTAAAAGTTAAATGTGAATTGGCTTAAGATAATGAACAATGATGATAAGATAAAGATCGATGACAAATTAGTTGATATTTGAGATTAAATTAAAGACTAATGACCAACTGGACAACGGGTGGGGTTGAAGGATGAAACACCAAATTAAAGCTAAATGTCATATCTTTCTCTTCATAATTTCATTTTTTATTATATTGACATGATAACATATGAATTAATTAATAGATGCAACTAATATAAAACTAATTGAACTAGCATTGATATTGATACAACATAACATAACATGCTCATTGATTGATCACCCTTTTTTACTAATCATATTGGTTTTACTATTGATTGATATGAATTTTATATATTTTTTATTGATTATACTGATAGACTATTGATTGTTGATTGATATGCGTGGGCTGAAATTGGAGTAGACATATTGATTTTTTTTTCCTTGCATTGAATGCAGTGAGTAGTTTTGATTACCTGATTAACTTTTGTGCTACTTATGTGGTTTTATATGATTTTAGATAAAGAAAAGAAATCTACGAATTAAGGCTTCGCAGCAATGATGTTTTGATTTTATTTAAAGTTTTCTGGTTTAAATGTATTATTTTGTAGTCGATAGTGACTATTGTATATAATATTTTTAAACTTTGTAATAAAATATAAATATTGACTATATGTGTTCCACTATTTATAATTAATTGTATTTTCTTGGATGCAATTAATCAGTTCCTATACTAAAAAAACTACTTTAAGAATCAGTAAGAAAGTTGTCCCTGTTGGGAAATTTCTATATGTGGGCCAATATATTTTATGCATATAAATAAAGAATTATACATTAGACGCTATCTAAAATTAAGCCAATTAAATTTGTGATCTATTCAAGTATTAAATAATTATTTGGCTTATGTGACATCTCAATTAATTTTGTATAGAATTAATTTGTGTAGAGACCGGGTATTTATTTTATTTTTATGATGGGCTGAAATAAAATATTTACACTTAAAGTATATAAGGGTCATGGTGTAATGCCCCAGGTGTCAATAGTGAAAGGATTCGTCTGAAATTCTGATCGAACTCCATTCCAGTTGCCTTGCTCGGACCTGAAAATTTTAACCACATATAATGAGCTTACCAGCCCAGCAGGTCACCAAAGCCTACAACTGAAATCAAAGCACGGCGATGCTATCAATATGCAGGTCAATCAAGTCAAGTCAATCAATGGTCAATGAGTCTATGAAATGCGGAAATCCGTCGTCAGTGAAATCAATAGTCGATGCAGCGGAAATCAAATCAGTAGTCAAAGCAGTACGAAAATCGATAATCAATAATCACAGCGGTAAAAACATCGATAAATCAATATTCCCCAGCAATCAAATCAGTATGTGACTGAAAGTCAATATCTATCCATCGTAGCAGTGTCTATCAATCAATACTATCAGTTCAATCAATCGTGTCGTCTAGTCAATTCGTTGTATCTATATCATCTATCAAATCAGTCAATACTCTTGCAAATCAGTCAATCCAATTATTCAATACGATTTACTCAATGTCAATCTACAATATTCAATGACACTACGGCAGTCTCAATCAATAGTGCACTTTCCAGTCAATTATATCTATCGGCTCAAATCTCAATAAACAATCAAATCAATACGGCGAAAGATCAATTGAAATCAAATCAATACAATGAAATCATCAGGTCAATAGAAATCAATACAATCAGCTCCAAAAAGGAATCTATTCTACGATAAATCAAATCCATACGGCAATAATCAATTAAATAAAGTCGATCCAGTCGATTAATCCAGTCAATCAATCAATCATCGGCGCGATGAATCAATGTATCAATGCATCAATAGCATATCAGGATCTGTCGTATCAATAGTATCCATATGTCAATATCATATCTATCAATGTCGATATCGGTATCTATCAATCGATACAATCTATATCAATATCAGTGTAATTACGCAGGATCCATATCAATATCGGTGCCAGTATCTATGAATCAATCAAGTCGAGAAAATCAATCGGAAAAGTAATACGATAAATCCAATCGGAAAAGCAATACGATAAATAAATAAAATCAATAAATCCGTCAAATCATCAATCAATCAAATCCAGTCTATACTATCAAGTCGATCAAATCAATCGAAAATCAATAAATCAATGCAGATCGAGAAATCTATGCGATGCAATATCATATACATGCAATTTCATACCATGGTCTTACTCGACAAGCACAAACACTAGTCATTATCAATAGTGCTGTTGTAGAAATCAACCAGGTTAACTGGCTATTATCAATAGTGCTGTTGTAGAAATCAACCAGATTAACTGGCTATTATCAATAGTGCTGTTGTAGAAATCAACCAGATTAACTGGCTATTATCAATAGTGCTGTTGTAGAAATCAACCAGATTAACTGGCTATTATCAATAGTGCTGTTGTAGAAATCCATATTGCTGTTGTAGATATCCATATGTTGGTTTCTATAACCAACGTTCAACTAGGTTTCCACTTGTCTTTAAGAATCAATCAAGTCAATCAATAGTCAATGCAATAATCGATGCAATAAGCAATATTAAAGAAATCTAGAACGATCATATCAATGGTCATGCA
Organism: Dendrobium nobile; assembly: GCA_022539455.1. Classification (NCBI taxonomy): domain Eukaryota; kingdom Viridiplantae; phylum Streptophyta; class Magnoliopsida; order Asparagales; family Orchidaceae; genus Dendrobium; species Dendrobium nobile. The sequence continues at coordinate 82,559,952 of CM039736.1, forward strand.
CATATCAATTCAATCTATCAATTCCGAGAAAATCAGTAATCGTACGAAAATCGGGCAGAGTAACGGCAGTCGGTCAAATTTACACAAAAATCCTGCAAAAAGGCACAAATTCCAAATCTCTCCAAATTACAGAAGAATATCTATGACATCAATACAAGACTATTATTCTATAGAAACCAAATCAAATCAAGTCCTGATTATTTTCTATTCGATTAAAATCACGTAGAATCAATTCCGACCGGTAAAATTGTCGCAGAATATAGTCAAATCGTGTACAATAATCATATCTATAACATACTAAAAGTTGTGCGGTGAAAGTTGTGTCAAATCAAAATCATGTCGAAAAGTCGACTACGAAAACACAAAACAGATCACAACTCGGTCAAAACTCAACATCTTTGAAAACAGAAATAGGATTCGGAGTCCTTACCACGAGATCTACACTTTCTCCAACAGTAGCGTCGGACGAAAAGCGCTCCGCGGCCTCCAAAACCAAGTTTCCTCTTTTTCCTTTTCTCTTTCTCTCTCCTCAAAACAGATATTTTGTTTTAAAATGATTTTCTCTCTCATCAAAACGAGCTGATTTTCATATATCATTAAGCTGATCGGCCCGGCTGATCGCCAAATCGGCCCGGCTGATCGCCAAATCGTCCCGGGACGATCAGACCAAAAAAATCGTCCTGGACGGTTCCCAGGACTATTCTCAGACCGATATTTTCTATAGTGCAGATCGGCCTGGACGATCCCACTATCGTCCCGGACGATCCTGAGAGAAAAATCCAAATCATAGAGGAACAGTAAGGGAACGAGGTCTCACACATGGTCCCCAGTTTAAGCGGTTAAGTTCTCATTTTTCCCTCATTTCCCATCTTGAGTAAAAAGAAGGGGTCTCTCGCTCTCTTGGAGAACGCCGCTCTAAACGTGGAAGATCGAAAGATCTTGATTTTGCATTTCAATGGATTCAGGTACGCTTCCGAAAATTCTTCTCGATAATTTGACATGTCGTTCGGAGACGATCGAATTGATTTTTTCGTCTCCGTTAAATCCTAACAAGTGGTAATCAAATGAGAAATATTCTCATAAAATAAGATAAGCATCTCACATTTATTTTATCCAATTCCGTAAACACAATAATAGAATTAATATTCCATGAAAAAAAAAATTCATATGAATATTAACTATAGTGTAAAGAAATCAAAAGCCACTAAATAAGTACAGGAAATAGATATAATGAATTAATTAATAATGGCTTGTAACGATTCGATTCACGAAGCATCAAATTCTCAAACGAAGATTTCTAGTGACCGGAAAACTCAACTAATCAATAACATGATTATAGAAAATCATATCTCGTTGATTTAACATGATAACCGGGCTCGTCAAAAAGGGTAAACTTCTGAATTATGTTTGTTCTGAAGTTAATTTGTCCTTAGTACCAAATCACACTTGGTGGATAGATACTGGTGCAACTACTCATATAAGTGTGACTATGCAGGGTTGTCTAAGGAGCAGAGTGCCAACTGATGCTGAAAGATTCATCTATGTGGGAAATGGCAATAAAGCTCCTGTTAAAGCTGTAGGCTTATATAGATTGTACTTAGAATCTGGTTGTACTTTGGATTTGTGTGAGACGTTTTATGTACCGTCATTTAGACGGAACTTGATTTCTATTTCATGTTTGGACAAATATGATTATTCTTGTTCATTTGGAAATGAAAAATTTAGTCTCTTTCAATTTTCTAAAGTTATTGGTACAGGTTCTTTGATTGATAATCTATATAAATTAGATATTTGTGCCTCACAGATAAATGAAACTTTGCATATAAATAATTTTGGTACAAAGAGAAAATTAACTGATGAGAATTCCTTTATGTTATGGCACAAGCGTTTAGGACATATTTCTAAACAAAGAATTGAAAGGCTTGTGTCAGATGGAATTCTTGATTCCCTTGATTATACAGATTTTAGAATTTGTATTGAATGTATTAAGGGAAAACAAACAAATATTAAGAAATTAGGTGCCAAAAGGAGTTTAAATGTCTTGGAATTAATACATACTGATATTTGTGGCCCATTCCATACAGCTTCTTGGAATGGTCATCAGTATTTTATTACTTTCATAGATGATTATTCTCGTTATGGGTACCTATACTTAATACATGAAAAATCAGAATCTCTGGATGTATTTAAGATCTTTAAAGCTGAAGTTGAAAATCAACTTGGTAAGAACATTAAGGCTGTCAAATCTGACCGTGGTGGTGAATACTATGGTAGATATGATGGATCAGGTGAACAACGTCCAGGCCCTTTTGCGAGATATTTAGCAGAATGTGGCATCGTTCCTCAATACACTATGCCGGGGACTCCAAGTCAAAATGGTGTAGCTGAGAGACGAAACAGAACCTTAAAGGATATGGTTAGAAGTATGATTAGTCATTATTCTTTACCAGAATCACTTTGGGGAGAAGCCTTAAAGACTGCAGTTTATATTCTCAATAGAGTTCCAAGTAAAGCAGTAACTAAAACCCCATATGAGTTATGGACTGGAAAGAAGCCTAGTATTAGGCATTTTCATGTCTGGGGATGTCCAGCTGAGGCTAGGCCTTATAAGCCTAATGAAAGAAAATTAGACTCAAGAACTGTTAGCTGCTATTTTGTTGGATACTCTGAAAGATCAAGAGGTTTTAAATTTTATGATTCCTCAAGTAAATCCTTTTTTGAGACGGGCAATGCTAAATTTATTGAGGATGTTGAATATAATGGGAGTGATAAAATTAAAGATTTTGATTTTGAGGAGGAATATGTTACTATTCCTATTATTACAATTGAAAATGATCAGGTAACTATGCCTGATAATATGCAAATTGTAAATCCAGATAATCAAAATAATCTTGAATTATCTCCCACTCATATAGAAGGACAACAACCTCAAACTGAAGTGCCATTAAGGAGATCCACGAGGGAAAGGAGAACAACAATTTCAGATGATTATATTATATATCTCCAAGAGCATGAGTTTGATTTGGGGTTGGAAGATGATCCAATCTCATTCAGTCAGGTCAAACAATGTTCTAATTCTCAAAAGTGGATAGAAGCCATGGAAGATGAGATGAAATCTATGAAAGACAATGATGTTTGGGATCTTTCTGAATTGCCTGAAGGAGCAAAACCTATTGGTTGTAAATGGATTTTTAAAACCAAAAAGGATGCAAAAGGCAATATTGAAAGATATAAAGCACGTCTAGTTGCTAAAGGTTTCACTCAAAAGGAAGGCATTGATTATAAAGAGACTTTCTCTCCAGTTTCTTCGAAAGACTCTTTTAGAATCATTATGGCACTTGTAGCTCATTATGATTTAGAGCTACACCAGATGGATGTAAAGACTGCATTCCTTAATGGAAATATTGAGGAAACTATATATATGGTGCAACCAGAAAATTTTCAATCTTCTGATTCAAAACATCTGGTATGCAAATTAAAGAAATCTATCTATGGTTTAAAGCAAGCTTCCCGTCAATGGTATAAGAAATTTGATCAAGTGATTTCTTCATTTGGTTTTAAAGAAAACACTGTTGATCAATGCATTTATCATAAGGTCAGTGGGAGTAAATTTATTCTCCTGGTATTATATGTCGATGATATTCTGCTAGCAAGCAGTGATATAGGCTTATTGCATGAGACTAAGAGATTTCTTTCAAATAAATTTGAAATGAAAGATCTTGGAAATGCATCTTTTGTGTTGGGTATACAAATTCATCGGGATCGCTCCCGTGGTATACTTGGGTTATCACAAACAGCCTATATTGATAAAGTGCTAAGCAGATTTGGCATGAAAGATTGTGCACCATGGGATACACCCATTGCAAAAGGGGATAAATTCAGTTTGCTTCAATGCCCAAGAAATGAAGTTGAAAAGCAAGAGATGGATAAGATCCCTTATGCATCGGCAGTAGGGAGTCTTATGTATGCTCAAGTTTGTACGCGTCCGGATATTGCGTACATTGTTGGAATGCTTGGTAGATATTTAAGTAACCCAGGAATGGATCATTGGAAAGCAGTGAAACGGGTTATGAGGTATCTAAAAAGGACAAGAGATTTTATGCTCACATATCAGAGATCTGATCATTTAGAGATCGTGGGGTATTCCGACTCTGATTTTGCTGGTTGCCTCGATAGCAGGAGATCCACTTCAGGCTATATTTTTATGTTGGCTGGAGGAGCTATTTCTTGGAAAAGTGTCAAGCAAACACTTATAGCTTCTTCAACAATGGAAGCAGAGTTTATAGCTTGTTATGAGGCTTCAAATCAAGGAATATGATTGCGAAATTTTATCACAGGGCTACATATTGTTGATGGCATTGAGAGACCATTAAAGATAAATTGTGATAATAAAGCAGCTGAGTTATATTCCAAGAACAACAGGAGTTCATCAAAATCAAAGCATATTGACATAAAGTTTCTTGTTGTGAAAGAAAGGGTTCAGAGTTCTCAATTTTGTATTGAACATATTAGTACGAACTTTATGATTGCAGACCCACTTACAAAAGGATTACCACCTAAAGTATTTCATGAGCATGTGGCTCGTATGGGTGTAATCTGTTTTGATGATATGCTAGCTTAGTGGGAGTTTGTTTGTATTGTTCAATTATTATGAACTTATTTTCTGATCAGACTAAAGTGTTATTATATTTTGGTGATTGAAAACTCTGAAATATAGTTATTTGATTTCAATTGCAGTTTAGCATAAAGTATGAAATTTTGGTTATAACTCTTTTGAGTTATGAAATTGGACCAGTTTAAAATAGTCATGATTTGAGATCACATTACATGAAAATTTCATGCTACACATCCATACTTGATCTATGTCGTTAATTATATTAATATAGTGACCATTGATGGGTCTTGTTACGAAGAATGTAATAAAGGTCGCTTTGATTCTATATTGATATGATTGATGGACCAGATTGTCTAGAGATGTTATTTTAGAAAGATAGCAAAATTGAGCTCTTACAGTTATTTCAGAATGTATAATTATATGTATATATATATATATATATATATATATATATATATATATATATATATATATATATATATATATATATATATATATATATATATATATATATATATATATATATATATATATATATATATATATATATATATATATGTGGCCCAAGTGGGAGATTGTTGGGAAATTTCTATATGTGGGCCAATATATTTTATGCATATAAATAAAGAATTATACATTAGACGCTATCTAAAATTAAGCCAATTAAATTTGTGATCTATTCAAGTATTAAATAATTATTTGGCTTATGTGGCATCTCAATTAATTTTGTATAGAATTAATTTGTATAGAGACCGGGTATTTATTTTATTTTTATGATGGGCTGAAATAAAATATTTACACTTAAAGTATATAAGGGTCATGGTCCCCAGTTTAAGCGGTTAAGTTCTCATTTTTCCCTCATTTCCCATCTTGAGTGAAAAGAAGGGGTCTCTCGCTCTCTTGGAGAACGCCGCTCTAAACGTGGAAGATCGAAAGATCTTGATTTTGCATTTCAATGGATTCAGGTACGCTTCCGAAAATTCTTCTCGATGATTTGACATATCATTCGGAGACGATCGAATTGATTTTTTCGTCTCCGTTAAATCCTAACAGTCCCAAATAAAATCTTAATTTGATTATAAATTTATTGAAATCAGAATTCAAATGGTCCTATATTTAATTTTGAAAATTTTCTAATTTCAATATATATCAAGATTCATGTTTAAGTAGATTTTTTTTTCATATCAAAACTCAATACTCTTAGATTTCTTAAGGCATGCCTAAGGAGAGATTATTACATGCGGAGTCTAAATAGAATAACAGACTAATTTCTATGAGGATACATAATAAATACACATCAAATACACAGTTTTATTTTTTGTTGTGTATTTGCTATGCATTTATTGAGTACCCTCACAGAATCTGGACAATTCTCCTATCGAGACTTCGCACATAATAAGTTATCCTGCCTAAGAGAGGAGGCAAAAGAGATTCAATTCTATCATACTATTGAATTAATAAAAATAATTATGAATTATGATTCAATATTTAGGTGACATGTTCATGAATTAAGATTGATCAAATCAACCAAAAAATCAATCTACATAAATGAAAAAAAAAAAAAAAAAACATATGACTATATGAGTATCCATTGCTTCACCCAATATTTTTATGTGTTGAGACTTCCACTGCATATCCTCCCAAACTTAAGTTAAAATTTTGTACGGACTTAACATTTTCTGATTTTCTCTCATCCCTTATTGTCGTACCTCCTAAATAGGTAGGGTACGGTTGGAGGATTTAAAAACTGCATTAGCTCATGTAAGAAGAAGATTTTATTAAAAATAATTTTGTAATATAAACTTAATTGATGAACTTCTTCTCAATTTGTGAGATTGTGCACTAAAATTTTAAAAAAAAATTATAATATTCCTTGTTTTTGTAATCCTATGATTCTATTATTAGTAGACACAATCCCATTCCCTCCCCTAAAACTTACAGCACCCCAACTATACAATTTCATTCTAGTCTATTAGTTGAGAATTTTAATTATCAATTAAGAGATCTTAAATTTAAATATTACATATAGAAATTATATGAATTTAACTTAATTAATCTTAAAAAAAAAAAAACAGCACCCGAACTCCCCGTGAAAAACCAAATCCTTACCACAAACGGCACAATCGCCACTTCGCCGATTATCCGTCCACTTTCATCAAGCAAATCAGCTACAGAGAACAAAACAAGCTTTGTTTTCTAATCCACCACTAGGAGACCGCCTCGTCGTCCTAATATTTAGCAACTTGATCGTCTTCTTAAAGTCGCCATAAAGTCACCACTACCAATTCATCTTCACGCCCCCTGCTTTTTCTACTTTTTCCCAAAAGGTTTAAAGATACCTTTGGCGATCCCACAACGCCTATTATTGTTATCCTTTCGTAGATCTCTGTTAACAAGTAGATAAGGCAGCATTCTTGTAGGTTGAATAGAACGATGGCCGGAGCAGCAGTGGATGGGCGGAAGACAACGGCGGCGGCGGCGGCCGGAGGAGAGGGAAATACGTGCTGCGCGCATGCAGGGGGGAAGGGGCCCGGCTATGCCTCTCCGCTTGAGGCAATGAAGGGACCTCCGGAGGCCTTGATCTACGTTACCTGCGTCTATAACGGTAAATTTGCTCATAATAATCTCTCTCACACTCTCTCTCTCTCTCTCATATGTTGATGAATATTCCTTCAATTATTCATTTGATTTAATTCCAATTGTATTACCATAGATTCATTCTTTAACATGAGAGGTTATAAGTTTCCATAACTAAAATATTATAGGAACTGAGCATGAGAAGGGGAAGCCTGATTACTTGGCAACAGTGGATGTTGATCCTAACTCGCCAACCTATTCGCAAGTCATCCACAGACTTTCTGTTCCATATATAGGTGATGAACTGCATCACTCTGGCTGGAATGCTTGCATCTCCTGCCATGGCGACCCATCAAATGATAGGCGTTTCTTGATATTGCCTTCATTGCTGTAAGTCTCCCAAAGCTCTCCAAAACTCCAGATTCCTATTCAAATTTTCCATCAATCTCATAAATCTGAGCAGATCTGGTCGCATTTATGTCGTCGACGTCCTGACGGATCCGAAAGCTCCGGCGTTGCATAAGGTGGTCGAGCCTGAAGATATTGTCAAGGAGACTGGTTTGGCTTATCCTCACACCTCCCATTGCCTTGCATCTGGTGACATTATGGTGTCTTGCCTTGGGGACAAAGATGGCAATGCAGATGGGAATGGCTTCCTTCTATTGGATTCAGATTTCAATGTAAAGGGAAGGTAATGATGTTTAGCTCTTAGATCAGTCAGTTTTGTAGAATTTTATCTCATTCTGAAGAAAAATGGAAAGACAGGTGGGAGAAACCAGGTCACAGTCCATTATTTGGATATGATTTCTGGTATCAACCTCGGCATAATACGATGATTAGTACATCATGGGGAGCACCAGCAGCTTTCAGTAAAGGATTTGATCTTGAACATGTGGTTAATGGACTATATGGGAGGCATCTCCATGTTTACAACTGGTCTGCTGGTGAACTGAAGCAGACATTGGACTTGGGCGATACTGGGCTTCTACCGTTAGAAGTACGCATTGAATTTCATACTTTTAGCATAGGGAAGCTTCTAAATATTGACTCTCTCTTTTGTTTTTTCCTCCTTAAATTAATATCTGCAGATTAGATTTCTTCATGACCCTTCTAAAGACACTGGTTTTGTTGGCTGCGCTCTAACCAGTAATATAGTAAGGTTCTTCAAGAATACAGATGATTCATGGAGTCATGAGGTAATATTTCATCATTTCTGAAAAAAAAAATGACTTTGCAGCAAGCAAGCTACTAATAAGATGGAAATTTGTCACACTATGGTTCATAGGTGGTGATATCAGTGGAATCGCTGAAGGTGAAGAACTGGATTCTACCGGAAATGCCGGGGCTGATAACTGATTTTCTAATTTCACTTGATGATCGGTACCTCTACTTTGTTAACTGGCTGCATGGGGATGTAAGACAGTATAACATTGAGGAACCTAGCAAGCCTGTGCTTACTGGGCAGGTTTGGGTTGGAGGATTGATTCAGAAAGGAAGTGACACAGTTTACGTTTCAGAGGATGGGACTGAATCACAATTTGATGTGCCTCAAGTTAAGGTTAGAAACACAGTCCTGTAAATAAAAACCTATAATTCTATTAGCTTCACAATAAGTTAGCACAATTCAACAAGATTTTGGTTAAATCCTGCCCAAAAATTTAGGTTAAGCCATGGGGATATTTATCTCTTAGCGATGAACACTACAGGCAATAGTGAGGGGAAGTTGAAGTTTATTAACTAGAATCAATTCCCCCCTTACTATTCTTTCATGCAGACTAATTCATGTATAAATCTTCTTGCTTATCTTATAGACCTTGTATTAATTTTCATCAGGAAAACCGACTGCGTGGAGGACCACAGATGATCCAGCTGAGCCTAGATGGAAAAAGACTCTATGTGACAAACTCTCTCTTCAGTGTGTGGGATAAGCAGTTCTACCCAGAACTTGTGCAGAAGGGCTCTCACATGCTTCAAATCGATGTTGATATTGACAATGGAGGGCTGAAGCTGAATCCAAACTTCTTTGTCGACTTCGGTGTCGAACCTGATGGCCCTTCCCTTGCCCATGAGATGAGGTACCCAGGAGGAGACTGCACCTCTGATATCTGGATATAATATATCGCTGCTTTGCAGGGACAAAGCATGGAAACTTATCTTGTTTATCTGGCAAAGAGAATGATGGTTGTAAACTTGGATGTGAAGCCTTAGTCATTCCCTTTAAAATAAAGAATTTAAATATTTCCACGAACAGCCTTTTGCTGAATGAAACGAAGTATCAGCTCAATTTCTAGAATAAAAGTCTGCTGTTTGCTAGCTGATCTTTCTCTATTTATTCCTTGGAGATCTAGTAAAATGAAAGTCTTGGCAGCAATTCAACATTTTTAGCTAGGGATGTCTTTTAGCTACACTTACTTGGCACGCCCAACATATACTATGCCTTCAATTGGTTTATTGAGTTATCTATCTTTTTATTAGGTCCAAGTATTTTATTTTACGCTTAATTTGCCGTAAAAATCTCTCACAACTTCAAATGAAATATATAAAGCATTTTGTAGGAGAGTTGCAACGACAAATTTTTAAATTCAATATTTTCCAAAAAATTATAATTCATAGGCCCTTAGATATTTTCTTTAGTGTGTATCAGAATGACAACAAACAAAGAACAAACAATAATACAACGCTTTATGTCTACTCAAACATAAACAACTGGAAGGTAAAGAAGCAGCCCCAACCAACCTCATGGATTGGAATTGAGATCCGTGTCAGATATGTGTCACACACGAGCAAGGACGGTCGTCGGACCTCCAGTTGAAGCGCCTCCGCCAAGGAACGACAAGAATCCCGTCGCTGCGCCGCCTGGCATCTGGTCATCAAGGAAAAGATCATCAGGCACGCGGAATGCTCCATGAGCGGCTACGAGTGCGACGCCAATCATAAATGCAGAGATTATGAGAGATCCAACAGAGGTGAGGAAGACAACGAAGACGGTTATGCCAGTCAGACCAAGTAGGGTTTCACGGTCGGAAAAGCTGCGGCCAAAGAGAACGAGCGGTGGATCAGAGGGACGGAAGAGGTAAAGAAAGCACCACGATGCAAGCAATCCCAGGAGGATGACAAGGGAGGCAGGATGTGTGATGAGGGAGAGGACGAGGACGGCGGCGATTAGGGCAAGGTAATTGACGCGGAAGTAGGCGAAATTCTTACGAACGCGGGAGTTTGCTTCGGAGAGAGACTCCGGGCGGGAGAATGCCGATAGATCAACAAGCTCTGACCAGGGGCGGCGATCTGACAGGGAACGGCGGACGGATTCTTGAAGGCGGGAGAGGAAGAGGCGGAAGGCTGGGGTCGTCACCGGAGCCGCAGACTGTGCAGTGGCGGCTCCATCGACGTTAGAAGCGACCCCCGTGGCCGGCTGGGAATTGGAGATCGGGAGGATCGCCGGCGACGCAGAGGAGGCCATGAGGGGAAGGAGAAAGGAAATAGATCTCGCGGTTTCTTCGGAAGAGGAATGGAAGATGCATCGTGTCTTTTCCGAATTTATATACTGACAAACGCACCATTGAAATCAAACTAAAAAAAAAAAATCTAAAATCCAACATAAAAAATTCAAGAAAATAGATTTATATCAACAAATTTTATTAATAATTAAATAGGAAGCAATTGCCTTTTATTACAATTTTAAATAATATAAATAAATAATAACTAATTATAAAATTTTTAATTTTATTATAAATTTAAAATAATTGTAGTTCTCATAAATTAGTATTAAATATAAAGAGTAAGTTATGAACCACACTAATTAAAATCATCTTAATTGTTGGTTTTGGATCATATTTTTTATTATTATTTTTTAGAATTATGATATATGAACGGCCATGATTCAAATCAAATAAAATTTATTTATTTATAAAATAATTCTCTTGAACAAAAAGAACATAATAAATATTCAAATTTTTTATTTTTTTATTGCAATACTTTTTTTTTTGGAAAAATTTGGGGTCAAAGCCCATAAATTTTAATATTGAGAAAAAGTTACAAGTAAGGTAAAAGTAACAAAAAGTAAAATCCCAACATAAACAAGAACAAAAACTTATGTAGGACAAAGGAAATAAGAAACCCAACTATACCACCCATATCATCAAAAACTCAAAAAGAGCACAAAAAACATGATATGAAACATTAAACCCAAAGGGCTGGAGATGAAACCGCCCCAAACAGTCAACAGAAAAGCAATTGGAGGAACATAGCAGCCAGCAGCAAGGTTCCCAGCACCACATAAGATGAAGTCGAACATGTGAAAAATACCAACAGCCAAAGACCTCTCCCAGATTAAATCCCAACTGAGAGCAATAACCTGCAGGAAAAATAGAAATAACGGCTCCCAAGTCCAACTGCCTGGACTCAGAAAAATGCAATACATTGAGAAAACAAATCCCTGGTTGCCCGAAGACCGTCCAAGGGATATAGATAGGGAGCTTCATCATCGTGTAGGCAGAGCAAAACTTTAAATACCCGAAGTGACCAAATTCCACTGGGACGGAACAGAGAAGAACGAAACATCCATAACTGCATAAATTTGCCACAGAAAGCAACATAACCGTCCACCAGCTAATCCCAAATTTACCATCATACCCAATATCAGCAGGAAAACATCCTGCACCAGCATCTCGAAGGAACACAGCAATAAAGTAGGCAAAATAAATGCCAACAGCAGCAGAGCTTGAGAAACAAAGAAAAACCAGAAGATACACAGAAACTCTCAGAACCAAAAAGCCTGACAAATTACAGTTTCTCCAAGAAGTCCCAAGCATTCTTCCATTTCAAAACTTTGTCAAACATGTTTCTCTTAATGTTTAGCAGCAAAGTAGTGTGACATAAAGAGGAATTACAGAACCTCCTGCTATTACGCTCTTTCCAAATATGATAAATTGCACAACATGTCAATACTTTGTAAAAAAATTTAAACTCAACTTTACCTTTGAACTCAGACTTTACCCACTCCAAAATCTGCATTATATTGGGCCTCAGAAGAAAACATTTCATACCAGGAATGAGGGCATAAATGATAGAGAAGGAGTAAGGGCATTCAAAAAATAAATGTGTAATAGTTTCTTTATGGAAAAAACAAAAACTGCAAAGATCCGGAACAATAATGTTCCTAATATGGAGAGCATCAGCCGTTTTCAGCCCCCCCATTAAAGCTAACCACACAAAAACTGAGTGTTTAATGATATTTCTTTTAGGCCAAACAAGTTTGTACCAAGTACAATTAGGAATGTCAGCATAATACTCCTCAATAAATTTGTTGAATCTATAGTTTTTGCAATCTTTCCAAATCAGACATGGGCTAGCCTCATTAGAAACAGAAAACTTCTCACAAATGTTTCTAAAAAATAGCGGGAAGTCGTCAGGAAACACCCAGTGAGACAAAACAAGAAATTCATTCAAAGAGCAATCCGGAATGCCTTCTACAAGATTAACTCCAGAGAATTCAGCCAAGGTGATGTTGTTACACCAATGGTCCCATCTCAAGGAAATAAGAGGATTATGAGTAATAATAAACTTAAAGCAAGACTTAACACCAACAGCAGTCTCACAAATTGAATGCCAGAGTTTTGAGGCAAAAGCAGGTGGAGGCCTCCAAGGAGACCTGTATCTATAAGTAAGCCAAGTAGAAAGAAGCGAAGGGAGGTTATACATCCTATAAATGACAGCACAGTTGTAGGCAAATTGCAGAGCAAAAATGGAAGGGATACTAAGGCCACCCTTACATTTTGGCCTACAAATTTTGTCCCAAGAAACCATATGTAACTTTTTAGAAACCTGAGAATCCCCAAAGAAAAGAAATCTAGATGAGGTTTTTTTGAAATATTTGTAAACAGCTTTAGGTAGAATCGACCCCCTGATCCAGTAGGCAATTGTGTTCTGAATAGTAAATTTGATATATTGTAGCCTACCAGCAAAGGACAGTAAGTTAGCCTTCCAACCATTCATTTTCTTATTAACCCTATCCATAAGAGGCATGAAATCTTCAATTCTCAACTTATAGAAAGATAAAGGAACCCCCAGTTAAGAGATTTTAGAAACCATATTGTGAATCGACAGAGCTTGACAAAGGTCAGAAAAATTGTTCAAATGTTTAGGAAACATAATAGAACTTTTGTCATAATTAATATGAAGACCTGAAGCATTAGCAAAATCACTTAAAATGTTAGCCAACAAGTTACAGTTATCAATAGAGGCCTCTCCAAAGATAAGCACATCATCTGCATAAAGCAAATGATTGATGGAATATTGCCCAAGAGAGATGCCTTTAAAACCCCGACCCTCAAGGAGATTAGAGAAAGCATCCATAACCAAACAGAAGAGATAAGGACTAAGAGGGCAACCTTGTCTTAACCCAGCAGAAGAAGAGAAATACCCCTCAAGGGCCCCATTAAGCACAATGGAGAAGTTGACATCAGAGATACAAGCTTTGATCCAATTCACAAAGAGATTAGGAAAACCTTTTTAAAGAAGTCTAGCTAACAAGAACTCTCTGGAAACAGAGTCGAAAGCTTTTTTGACATCGAGCTTGGCACAGAAGAATTTACCTCTCTTGTTCTTACCAACATAAGCAAGAATTTCACTAGCAAGAAGGATATTGTCGGTAGAAACTCTAGATTTGATGAAACCAGCTTGGTTGTCCATAACAATGGAGTTCATAATCGGTTTAAGTCTTTGAGCTATAACCTTTGCAATAATTTTGTAGAGAGAGTTACAAAAGGCAATCGGCCTGTAATCAGAAATCAGGGTAGCATTTTTGTTCTTGGGGATGATAGCTAACGCCGTAGCTTTAACCCCATTAGGCATGTAACATTTTTTAAAGAAAGATCTGATAGCTCTACAAACCGATGGACCAATGATGTGCCAAGCTGTTTTATAAAAATAGAAGTTAAATCCATCTAGCCCAGGTGTAGAGTTGGAAGAACCCATGAAAACCACCTTCTTAATTTCATCATCCATAACAGGAGAAGTGCAAGAATAAACAAAACTGTCAGGGAGCCTTGACCCAACCGGAAAAGCTCCAACCGCAAGAAAGCAGGAGGGACGAGATTATAGAGATCTTGGAAATAATCAGTAATAGCAGAAATAACATCAGAAGTAGAGGAAGAAGGATTACTTGCAAGCAGGTTCGCTACCGATTTGTTATCTCCTCTCCTAGTCCTAATTTTAGCAAATAGGAATTTAATATCATCCTCTCCATTTTTTAACCAGTTCACCTTAGCCCTCTGAATAATCCAAGAAGTATGAATAGAATTGAAGTTAACTAATTCAGCTGTAACATCTTTGTAGGAAAGATTTAAAGCCAAATTGTTGTGATCATCCTGTAGCTTACCCAACAGATCCACTTGTTTCTTCATCAATTCATCCAAATGCCTCTTGATACAGGTTGAGGAAGACCAAACCTCTTTTTTGATGCAGCCTTTTAACAGTTTAAGAGATTTACAAAAATGAGACAAAGGATTGCCATTACAAGGTTGAGAAAAAACCTCCAAAAGATGACACCAATAGTTGTCAAGCTTAGTCCAATAATTTTTAAAAAGAAACCTGTGATGCACCTGAAAGTTGAAGCTAGAATAAAGAATAATAGGTCAGTGATCCGAATAAGATGGATTTTGAATAGAATAATACGAATCAGCAAAGGCATTCAACCACCCCTCATTCACAAGCACTCTGTCTAGTTTGATGTGAATGGGGTTATCAGATTGTTGATTAAACCAGGTATATTTCAAGCCAACAGAATTAAGATCCTTCAATCCATTACTAAAAAACATATTATTGAAGTCTGTCAAGGCAGAAAGAGTAATAGGAGAACCACCTAGTTTTTCAGAAGTAAAACGACAGCAGTTGAAGTCCCCTATAAGAGCCCAAGAGAGTTCGTTGGCAGGAGAGGACTGAGCAATGGAGTCCCACAAAACCTTAAGTTCTAAAGAGCTATTAGAAGCATAAATAACAGAAAGCTGTAATATAGGTTGATTAGCAACCCAAATCGTACCAGAGATTAACTGAGAGGAGACCAGAGTAGGCTTGAAGCATAATTTTGAGGCATTCCATTTAACCCAAATCCTCCCCGAAGAGTTAAGATGGAAGTTATGATAGCTGGCTTCATCCACAAAAAGAGAGTGAGAGGATTCAAAGAAATGGTCCTGAAGCGGTAAGACATTGATCCGATTCTCCAAAATGCTGACCAAATTGAGCTTAAAAGACTGAATAAGTCGCTTACAACCAAAAACCTTATCAGGGTGATTGAACCCCCTGATATTCCACGCCGCCATGGGTGGAAAAGACATTATTGATGTTGATTAGCATGAGATTTTTTGGTTTGCTTCCCCCTTGCAGGTTTTTTAATAGGAACAGTAGCTAGAAGTTGTTTGTTCTTCCCCGGATTTTTAGGATGATCAGCAGGAGTTTTATCAAACTTATCCTCCCTATCCTCTAATACTTCTAAAACTTCTTCTTGTTGACTTTGATCATCCTCTATAATTAAAGCATCAAACCTATTAGGCGAGGTTATAGCTTTCGGTAAAGCAGTTGATAGAGAGTTTTGAGGCGAGGTAATAGCTTTCGGAATGGCAGTTGATAGAGAGTTATGGGAGCTGGAAGAGGAGGAAATATCCTCATGAGGCGAATTCAGATTCGGAATGCCAGAAACATTCACCTCCCCAAAAGCAAGAGGAATGTTTAAGGGAAAAACCCCAACCGTAACAGCAGTTTTAAAAGGAGAATTTTTAGGTGTGGGTGAATGGGCCTGATAATGTAAAGTTTGTCCTAGAGCATTTGTGATGGACGCCATAGCTTGAATAACATGAACAGTATTAATTTGCCCAGAATCAGTCTTACCCACAATTACCTCAGATTGTCTGATCTGAGATTTTGATTTTGCCCGATAACGAGCCTGCCTACTAAAACTCCGACCACGATTGCCTTCCTTTTCCTTGGCTTTAACATTTTCATCAAGAATAGGTTTTGTCGGACAAGATGATGAAAAATGCATTAAAGACTTACAATGATCACAGGGGAACGGTCTCCACTCATACTGAACTTTCAGCTTAACCTCGACACCGTCCAAAGAGACACGAATCTCCTGTGGATAGGTAGCCAGATTATCCACAAGAACACAAATCCTGGCATAAGTAAGTCTGGTCTTTTCCTCAGTGAGTTTGTCCGCAGCAACAGGAATGTCGATCTTGCTAGCAATGCGAGAAATCCCTTCAGAATTCCAACAAGCTAGGGGGAGGTCATGGATTTTAACCTAGATAGGAACAGTGGAAAATTCCTCCCGCTTGGGGATGAACTTTGGATGCCATTTCTGAAACACGAATGGCTTTCCCAAAAGAAACCACACACCTCTCGACCAGACCATGTCGAAATCATCCCGATAAGAGAAGCAAAAGAGGAAGAAGCCGTCATTTAACGAGAGAAGCTTAACCGAACCAGACAAGCTCCACGTTTTATTGATAGCTCTGAACAGAGATTCGTAAAAAGGCCTTCGGCCAATCGAGTACCCAACCAGACATAAACTCCAATCATCACCTCCTTTGCTCAGTTTCTCACAAGAGAAAGGAATGACTTCCGGCTTCGAAGGATGATGTGAAAAAGAAAGGGTTTTAGTAGAACTGACCTCAGAGGCAAACACATGACTCCATATTTTAGGAGAGCTAACAAAACTACCAGCTTGCGGACAGAGAGGGGGAAAATCAGAAGGGGGAAGAGAGGAACCCATGCCGAAGAGAGGAACGTATCCTCCGGCAACGCCGGAGGAGGAGGACGAGATGAGGGATTAGCAGGAGGAGGCGCTAGAGCAAAAGAAAACCCTAGGCACTCCAACTATTATTGCGATACTTTTGTTCGTATAATCAAAATTTAAGAGATTTCTAAGGAAGCACAAATGTTTCCTTAGTGTAGGTAGAGAAGAGAATAATGGTTGGTTGAAATTCCTAGCTAAGAAGCATAATGGTGCTATGAAAACTTGGTATCATTCATTAATTGTCATCTTGATGAACCAGATTTTCTTACATATTTGTGCATCATTATTAAAGGCAAAATAAGATACAAAGAGGTTAAAGGGAGAGGAGGGGCCACTTCTAAGGAATACTTAACATATTAATGGTAAGTTTGTCATGCTTACACCTAAAATATAATGAAATTTAAATTTTGACTTATCGTATCCTGGTAGCTTAATCTCATTTCTTTGTTAGAAGTATGGATGCTTTTCATCATCTCACTTTTAAAATCATTAATATATTATGATGCCCACCTTCTAGGTTGCCCCATCCTTTATTTTATCAATTGAACGGCTAAGTTGCACGTCCTATACCGCCCGACTTCTGACATCCTTTATATAATATTTAACAAAGACCAATATATAAAGGCACTGAATATTTATATATGTCTAGCACACACTTTTTTAGGTCATCTATTATTTCATCTTAGCAAGAGAACAATGAAGTAACACCCTCAATTAGTTAGCTTTCAACATCCCATTATTTATTATCCACCAACAAACAATATCTGATGTTAGCCTTATAGGTCACATAATCTTTAATCTTGTAGAAGAACGACTAATTTGTTCATCATCCATCACATGACTTATGACATCCCTCATTCTACAGTGCTCAACATCTCTTAACAACATGGTTTCCCTTTTGCCAATTTGTGACATTTGCTATTCTCCTTTTAGGGGACTGAATCTCCCATCTTTTCAAGTAAACAATTAAATCGATCGTTGTCCATTTCATTATATCTAACATTAGCAAATAACTAGTATCTAAGGTCTACCAATAACTGAGGTTCAACATCTACTATTAATCGATTGCCTCTTTATAGGTATTTTGGTTTTCTTTTATAGCAATAGAACAACCAAGCCACCATTCCTCCATTACTTGATTTATTGTCTCCTGTCATTATCATCTAATGCTAAAAAAATTGGAATCTGCATTTGCTATTTGTTAACATACAATGTATGTATTTCAATTCAACCAACCTCTCATTCTCATAGGAGAATGATTAAGCTAACCTTGCTAAATTGCCCAAATTTGGATTTTCCTTATCATCTATGTTTAAAAATTGCTAATAACAAATGTCTTACATATGATACTTGCATTTTAGGCCAATTAATCTCCCCTCTAAGAATAACAACCAAATAACCTATTGTCACTTAACTTCAAATGCCCCCTAATGTTTGTCATATATTGCTAGCCAACAATCAATGTCCAGTATCATTCTTCCATCAACGGTTTCACCTACCTTTTAAGTCAATTGATTTCCTATTTTTCTTGGAGAATAATCAAGGCAACCAGTTGCTATTACCTAGTTTTTGACATCCTCCATCAATTATTATCCAACGCAAATTAATTATTACTTAGGGCATCTCCAACTGAACCCCAAACAAGTGTTTGTAGTGGCGGAAGAGCTCCAACTGAATTTCAGATTCAACGTCATTTTGCGTGAAGCGAATAGTGACCCAAATTGGCGTCGCATTGTTCAAGAATGCCATTTTTTTCTTCATTTATTCTAGTTGAAGAAAGAATATACTTGGTGCATTCTTTTTTTATGATAAATATGGAGTTAGATTGAAGATGAATTACTACATTTTAGAGTATTAATATTTTTTGGAGTGTAAAATGAGATTTTTAGTTGGAGATGATCTTAACAACCACTACCCATTATGAACTTTAACGCCTCCAAACTCCGAATACTAGAATAAAATACAACTTCCAAATTTTAATATATTAAACTACAAATCCTTTTTATTGCTAATGAATGACGATCAATTATAATCTAAT
Organism: Dendrobium nobile; assembly: GCA_022539455.1. Classification (NCBI taxonomy): domain Eukaryota; kingdom Viridiplantae; phylum Streptophyta; class Magnoliopsida; order Asparagales; family Orchidaceae; genus Dendrobium; species Dendrobium nobile. The sequence continues at coordinate 82,578,972 of CM039736.1, forward strand.
TTAAACTAGTGGTACTATTTCAAGTCAATTGAGTCCTATGATTTTTTTTCTCCTTAAATATTCTCCATCTTATAAAGATTGCTTTCAACTTACCTATTAAATTTCAGTTCGCCATGGCTGCTCACAAGGCGATGCATAAATATATCTCTCGCTTCTGCTTCACTCGCAGAGCATCCTCCTTCAGTCCCGCCCGTTTTCAGTCCGCCATGGCTGCTCACAAGACGATGCATGCCGTTCAATATGGAAGCTACGGCGGTGGCGCCGACGCACTCAAAGTATAAAATTCTTTACCCTAACTACACCCATTTCTCTCTGGCTGGAATTTGACGATTTCTTGAATGAGTGATTTCTTTTTTAATTGTGTTGGGCGTCATCCTTTTCTTCCTTTGTTGCTTTTCGCTTTCAGGGGGTGTTTGGTATCGGATTTATTTCGAGTTTTTAGTAGGATTTACAGTAAATCCAGCCAAACGCAAAAAAAGTAGCGGTAAATCCGGCAAATCCGTAAATCCCGGATTTGCGGATTTATGGCGTAAATCCGCTAAATCCCAATAAATCCTAATCCCGCTAGAAGTCGGATTTACGGGATTTGGCCGAAGAAGCCCGCGAAAGGGAGAAAGTTACCTTCACAGCGAGCTAGCTACCGTCGTTGCTTCAGATCAAAATGTTGTAACGTCCGGAAAAAAGTTACCTCACTCGCAGCCGAGCTCCTTCCTCCGATCTCCACCAAGCCGCTCGATCCGACTCTAGCAGACGCTCCCCTACCCGACGCCAAACTCTGCCCTAGCTCCTGCTTTCCGATTGCCCACCAACCAAAGCTCCAGACCCGAACTTCATCTCAGCCATCCCCTTTGCCGATCTAGAGATCCTACACTCTTCCTCATTTATTTCACTAAGCTGCTAGTAATAAGGTTATTAATACAACATTATTTACTATTATTCTTAATGTTGTTATTAGTTATCTTAGTATTGTCATTAAGATTATTATTATTTAATGATATTATTATTAGTTTTGTTATTAACCATTAGTTATTATAATATTATATTATCATTATTATTGTTGTTAGTTATAATAACAATGATAATTTTAATAATGATGATGATGATGATGTGATTATTATTATTATAAAAAAAAAGATTTCAAAAAAAATGTGCTCTTGATTTTTGTGCCCTACACCCGCCGGTCCCCAAGGTATATCTTCCTAAACTCAGGTTCCCATTTTCGTCGTTCGCGGTGGACCGACAAACCCCCTATACGCGTTCTAGTAGCACGGTAGGAGGAAACCCAGTCCGGCGCCTACGACAAAGCGGGTAATCGCCTAATATCCCATTTTCGACGTTTGATCTGAAGCAGCAATGAGGCGGGTAATTAATACTGATAAAATAGTAATTAAATTATTAATTAAATAATTAGTAGGCTTATTAGTTAAATAATTAATTATTTCCTCAATGGCAAACAACTTTATAACTTGATGCGGAAGCGAATTAAGTGGCTTTATATTACTCAGTTCAATTTTAAATCTCCAACTGTTTTAAATCCTGTAATCTGTTGCCAAACATCTTTCTGGATTTAACAGGATTTAAAAATTGTCATACCAAATACAATTCAGGATTTAAGAGCCCAGGATTTAATAAATCCGGATTTACAGGATTTAGTAAATCCTACTAAAATTGAATCCAATCCTATACCAAACACCCCCTCAGAGTTTAAAAATATTTTATGTTTATTGATTAAAGACTTGTGTTAGATTTGATTTATGTTAAGAAAGGTAGAGATAGATCTAAAAAGATTTGGTTAGAAAATATTAGAAATTACCTTTCAAAGGATTGTTGTTGTATTGATTAAAGACTATTGATTAACTTTTACCAAGCTATATTATGAAGTTTGTGATGCTGTCACACTGGTTAGCTGGTACTATGGTTATAGTTGTCTGGTTAATATCATTGGCAAATTTGATACTGCTTGATGTAGAAATAAAGGTTAAAAATTCAGATTTCTTGTGAAAGCTGTGATTTGCAAAGAGCACCTGCAAAATATACAACTTATGAGGAACTTATATTGGAACTTCTGTTTAAGGTTTGCATTTCTAGTGCTCATCCAAGGAAAATCAAATTTCTGGTTTTTTTTTTTTTTTGCTTACATATAGTTACATAATGTGTAATTTCGTTAACGACACTTTTAGTGATGTTTGTAAGATCATAGGGTGAATAAGTGTTTTTTCAATGGGCTCATTATTGTTGCAAGTTCGTCCTTCTTTGAAAACCATAGAAATTGTTTTAGAGGCTCAATATCATTCCATTGTCATATAGTCCATTAATTTCACACCTTGATTGAATACTCTATCCTTTTTCAACTTCAGCACGTGGAAGTTCTTGTTCCATCGCCAAAGAAGGATGAAGTGTTGTTAAAGATTGAGGCTGCAGCTATCAACCCATTTGATTGGAAAGTTCAGAAGGGAGCGGTGCGACCATTTATGCCACGCAAATTTCCACACACACCAGGTACTTGTTTAATATTGAAACGATAGGGAAAAACTACTTTATTGTAGGCTCAATATCATGTTTCAACAGTTTCAGTTCATAAAATATTTTATTATAAGTGATACGACATCGCAAAAACATCTTGATCGGGCACGAATCTCGAGGCAAAAGCTAGTTGGAAGCTTCAAAAATTAATTTCGGGAGCATATGAACTCCGATTTCAGCAGACTTATAGTCAAATTGAGCGTCTCAGAAATACGAACCCAACGACACCAAGATCAACCCAATCCGAGCCCAAATGAGTCCGAATCAAGGGTTCAAAGTGCTGTTGGAAGGTTCAAACCACAATTTGAGTTACCAAACGGTCTTCGATTTTGACGAGCTTATACTCGAATCGAAGGGCTCGACGAGACGAATCCAACGAGCCCAAGATCATCAAATTCCGACATCATTAAGGCCTTCAAATGTCCAACGAACGGTGCATGATCGAAGGATTCGATATCGGCCGTCCATTCAAACCACTCCCAATTCGCCCTTGATCTCACGCCTATTTACGGGCTATGCCACTCCAGAAAAACTATAAATAGAGCCCTCATTCTACACCAAGGGGGCTCAAGTGAAGAGAGAGAAGAAGGAGAGGAGAAAGGGGAAAAGGAGATTCCTCACCTCCTCGACCACCGCCGGAGCTCTTCCTGCCGCCTGAAGACACCGGAACTCTGCCGGATTTTCGGGAGAACGCCAGAATTCTGCCCAACTTCCATGGGATGCTGAAATTCTTCCCAATTTACAAGAGAATTCCCTCATGACGCCGAAACTCCGCCCAAGTGAAGCCAGAGTTCTCCTCTGCCACCAACGACGTCGGACTTCTACCCGACGTCGGACCTTCACTCTTCGCCAAGCTTCTACCCGACGCCGGACTTCTACCGGTTATCGGACTCCGCTGGACGTCTATGCGAAGATGCATTTCTTTTCATTGCTGGACTTCTACCTGACGCTGTCCTACTGATCTTCGTCGTCAGGCTACAGTCCTTTCGACCTCCGTCGCCAGCCGACTACGGTCCTCCTGACTTACGTCGCCCGCCGACTACAGTCTTTTTGACATCCGTCGCCCGTTGAATACGGTCCTCCTGACTTATGTCGCTCGCCGAATACATCCTTTCCGACCTCCGTCGCCCGCCGACTACAGTCCTCCTGACTTACGTCGCCCGCCGACTACAATCCTCCGTCGCCAGCTGACTACGGTCCTCCTGACCTACGTCGCCCGCCAACTGCAGTCCTTCTAACAAAGCGAATACGTCGATAGTAGATCTTTGTATTTACATCATGTAATGTACTCCATAAGATGTACATCAAGCTAAGGCCTTCTCCCAAGGAAGGGTCTCATTTGTAATCGACTGCAAATACTAGTGGATTCGTTCAAACTGGGCTAGGCCCCGTGGTTTTTCCCCCTTTTTACAGGGGTTTTCCACGTAAAAATCTTGGTGTCTCATAAATGCTAGACCCTCTCTTCTTATCTGATTGCGTGCCAGATTTTCGTACAATGCTAAGACGTTAAATGTGATATTTCTCTACCGCCGCGAATACTCCTGGACGCAACAATAAGAATCTTTTGGTGATAAAATAGGTGAGTTCTTTGATGGATAAAATGAGTTAAAGATGTTAGCTTGTTGATGTGATATATAATAGGATGTGCTGGTAGATTCTTAAGCAGCTACTTCTTGCCACTCTAGATCCGTTTGCACTTGTCTCTCTCTCTCTTAGTTCACTATATTTCCTTCATGCACAATCTCACACACTATAACAAATTAATAAGGATTAGAGGGGAGAAATGAGACAAGAATATAACAAGCTCTTTATTATTTCATCTCCCATTTCATACTTCCATGGTGGTACAAGCGACACTATATATAAGAAATGGAATAAGGGGAACAAGGGATTATGTCATCTTAATTAAAAAACTCAAATATTTCAAATATTTAACATAAGTAACTCTACATTTGCTTAATGCAGAATAACATAAAAAATCTCTATGTTAATTTAACCTTCTCATAAATTATCTATATTCTTGTATTTAATGTCTTTAACTTACATGTGGCTTTGAGCTTGTATTTCTATAGCTCTCTCATGCTTGAAGCTCTTGCACTTCAAGATCCAGTTGAAGCTTGTAGAATAACTTTCATTGTCTTCATCTTGTACTTGCTCCTTCCATGATATGTTAGATTCTTTGTGAGTTGTATTGCCAATCTATCGTCAACAATGATTATTGTTGGATCTTTTTGTAAATATTACAACTCCTACAACAAGTTTCTTAGCCAAATAGCTTCATAAGTACTAAATGTTGTTGGTACATATTATCCTTCATAAAAGGACAATGTAACAATTTTGAGGTTCAAGAGAAGGCAGTGTTCCCTAGGTAAAAAAAAACAATTTATATTGTTCTTGCACTGTCACAATCAACTTCCTAATCATTATGCAAATAATCGTAATTTTCAGTCACAAGGATAATAGGCCAAACTTTATTGTGCCTTTTAGATACTTAAGAATTCTCTTTACTGCAAGGCAATGCGATTCTCTTGGTGCCTCCACATGCTGACTGACAAATCCAACCTCTTTGACAATATTTGGTCTAGAGGGGGCTAGGAACCTCAAGCTTCATAATAGGCTTTTGTATTGAGGAGGATCAATATCTTTTCTTTTTCCATTTGTCAACTTCAATCTTACTAATATAGGAGCATTGACTATGTTGCAATTATGCATCTGTGGGCTCCAAAAATTTGGCCCCAGCCTCCCCGCCGTGCACTGTTTGTGTTTTGTGCTGGCGAGGGGAGTTTTAACGGAATAAGCTCCGGGGAAAATTTTGGAAGGCAGATGAGTTTGTAGATAAGACACTACTCAAAGATTTCGCCCTCATTTTGCAAGGACTTTATGATCTGAGTTCTAGTTTCCTATAGGCGCAAGCCCCTATAGCTAATTACCCCTCCCGAAAACGGGAGAGAACTTTCAATTAAGGCTAGTCGTCAATCATATACGTAGAACATACGTGTTATCTGGCTATAGTAGCAGCAATGGGTATTGATTTGGAAATATTTAGAAGTTTGGAAGTTTAGGCAGATTTGGCATTTAAAATAGAAATTTCACCATCGTGTACTTAAAGCGGATGGTGGGGGAATAGATGATAGGCCCGATCAAAATCCCATAGTTCTGTCATCCCGGGCCATCGTGGTCCCTGGTCTACTTAGTCAGAGGAGACAGTCGATCCAACCTGACAGAAGGATCCTTGTCGGCAGCCATGGGTTGCTTCGTCCAAGAGTACCTTGTAGAGCTGGGATTGATATTTGCCTAAGGGGACAAATATGAATCCACCTTAGCTAACAGAGGGCTTTGTGCCCTATCAATCATATCCTATTAATTCATATCTCAAGGATTTGATGTCAATAAGGAACGTAATGGCTCTGGCCATAACCGGTATTTCGTGGTGCCATTTGGCGGCAAAACCACTCGGTTCAGAGGGCCCCGAGTCATAACCGTTTATCCTGCGGTGCCATTTGGCGGCAAATTGCCGGTTAGAGGACACGTATCACATCCTTACTGGCAGGAGATTGTTTGAAAATGGATCCTACTGATATTTTCGACTAGGCATTTGGCTCTTTATGAGCGTAAGTAAATTTTAATTTATCCATCCCTGCAAACTATTGAGGAGGGTGGATGAATTTTGCTTTAAGTATTTAATGTGTTTATTTCAATTTTAAATATCTTTGGATTTGAAATTTTTGGATTTTGGATGATCTGTAGGATTTTGGATATTTGAATGGAGCTTGGATGACATTTAAAAATATTTGTGAATCCCTCCGGTTGAGATTTTCATTCAACACGGCCATCATTGGGGTGTTTGGAGTCATTTCTCTTTTGTTGATTGAACCCGGTTAACCTTATAAATTTACTGATAGGGGATCAAATTTCATAGGCTTAGTGTCATTGTTAGTGAATTCTTTTGATTATAGGCCTTGAATGCCTAATATGAATGTATAAAATAAATATCTCGATCGACCTCATGACCGGATATTCATTTAAGGGTTCGAGCCTTGTCAACTCCTGCTTGCCTGTACAGGAGGATCGGGCTCGAACTTGAATTCACTTATTGACCCGCGCAACATCCCTAGACGTCACGTGTGTACCAATAACATGCTCGCCGGGGCCCATGCGGGTGTTTGGGGGCATTTTATAATTATACCATGTCTACTCCTTTTTACCTGCTTAGGAGGATCGGGTTAAAATTGAATAACCCCCGCAACATCCCTAGACGTCACGTGTGTACCAATAACATGCTCGCCGGGGCCCATTCGGGTTTTGTGATTGTATACCCCTTTTTAGTGTACGTACGTGTATACAAGCTACTGTGCATATGCAGGGGTACTTTGAAAGTATTCGCAGACGCCTTCTGTCCGCTTGCATAGAAGTTGCGGATCCGGTGGCGTGGCGTAGCAGCTTCCGAATAGAATTGCTCGCTGCTTCGTACATGTAGACTGTCGTGCACTACTCATTGCTTTCTACAGGTGGAATGTAGTACACTAACGGGTCTCTTGTCTTTTGTAGAAACTCGTATGAACTTGCATTTGCTTAAGGCCTTATGTATTTGCTTGTAGACAACACTTTGCATAGATGAGAGACTTCCTATGATTGTTTGTAGGTATTTGAATTTACTGCATGTCATTTGCTCTTTCTTGCAGTGAATTGGACCGTCGTAATTGCTGGCCATTGAATGGTGATTGATTTTTCGGATGTCGTAGCATCCACCACTTGTTGTTGATTAGCACTTGTAGGCTTGTTATATATATAACAAAACCCTGTTTGTCGTCGACAAGCGTTAGCACTTGTTGTATGCTACACTAAATGTATGTCGTTGCTAGCAAAGGTATTCGGTGAGAGTTTTCAAGTCGTTCTTTGCAACCAAGTTATGCTCTCTTCTATAGCTATATCATTCATCATTTGCAGGTAATAATGCTTGCATAACTAAAATGGATGCTACACACCAGTCATCATCATTTGTAGGTGACTTATGAAGTTTCAAAGGCTCCACATGCTTCCTTGTCACCAAATCATTCATTCTCTTTAGCTATGTAATCTACAAGTGAATCATGTTGGCAATTATATGCTTCATGATGCTTATGTGCAAGTTGAAGATTGTTTGTTGTAGAATTAAATAGGGTGTTGCAAACAAGTTGTGATTACAAGTTCTTCATTTGTAGATGATACATGATAGTTGTGTGGAGTCATCATATTCACCATGTGTCCTTATTGATTATTACTTGCAAGCAAAATGTATTTGAAAATTCATTGTCTTAGCAAATAATGCAATGAGTATGATGAGTTTGGTATATTCATTCATTTGCATCGCAATTGAGCTGATCGTTACAAGCTAATCGTTCAAAAATTCCATGCCAAAGTTTGTAGCTAACTCATACATGAGTCATCTTCTTATTTATTTATCTTTGATTAAGTCATCTTTATGATTCATGAGTCTCATTATAAGAATTTGCCTTTAATTAAAGCTTAAGTCCAAGATCATGTTCTTTTTTTTATTAGATTTGAGTTTATATTCATTTAGATCAATTGAATCAAGTCCACAAGTCCCAAATTGTTCTAAGTCCTTGTCTTTTCAGACAAAATTTCGGCAGCCTCCCGGCATCTCCCCTGTTTAGGGGAAAACTACGAGAAACTGGACCTTTCCCACCATGCTAAGAAAAGCGTGTATGGTAGGTGTCCTCGGACGAGGACACCGTGGCAGGATTTTTTTTTGTCCCCCACCACGCTAAGAAAAGCGTGTATGGGTCTTCGATACCTGTTGTAAAGGAAAAGCAGTTATTTCCCTGCAAGCGGATACTTATGGGTATCCCTACTTTGTCGTATGTATCGCACCGGGCTCCAATCCCACGTTAAAAAAAGAGTGTATAGGCGGGGTTTCCAAGGCGATACGAACTTCAAAGAAGGGATTTTGAGTGATTACCCGCTTCGTCACAAGCGTCGCGACGCACTTCCTCCCACCACGCTAAGAAAAGCATGCATAGGTGATCGTTTTGTCGCGCCGCATGCATCGAAACAAGTTTTCTGAAATTTTGCAAAAATTTTCTTTTTTTTTTAAAAGCACTTTTTTTTTAAAAGCACTTTTTTTCCTTCTCTCTTTTTCTTCTTTTGCTTTCTTTCTATTTTTTTTATCACTCTTTTTTTATTTAACTGGCCAATCAAATAAGAAGTAGAAATCAAAGCTTCTCAATTTCCTCACTTCAGCATACTTCTTCAATCCCTTCTCAACTTTCTCAAGCTCTTGTCTCTGTTTTTTTTTTTGCTAATAATAAATAATATTAATAGTAGGGAAAGGTGGGGAAGTGAAGGTGATCTCTTTGTCAAAAAGAGTGATATAGTTGTTTGGCTAAAGAATAATTAAGAAAGGAGTTGGCTGGAGGGTTTGATGCCTTGATTTATAGTGAGCTAAATGTGCATGCAAGAGGATATAAAGTCTGGTTTGCGAAATGTACTTCCTCGGCATTCTTATCTACAGCTCTTCCATCTCTTTGTCTTCTCTTGCTTTGATTTGCATATTTGTTTGTTCCGGATTCACAAAAGAGGCAATGATTTTTATATCAAGAGATCCTTTTTCTTGCATCTTCATTATTTTCAAAATAATGAATTTGACATTGACTTTCATGAGGCTTAGGTACAGTAAAAGCAGCTGAATCCACATTTACTTCCATAGATAGCTTGCCAACAAGAATAGCAGCCATCTACCAACTTGATTTTCTTATCTGAAATCATCATGCAGAAAGGAACTTCTTGAATGTAGAGATAGTTTCTTCAGCTGACCTGCCTAAACTCTTGTACAGCTGTAATTTCCTTTCCTAACTTGTGTTACTCTGCATCCAAACTGTCTTAAGACCTGAAATGAAATGTACTGAGGACAGATCAAAGCTCATTTCTTTCAGATAAACTACTAATTTGCTGTAACGGGCAGGGTATATCAGAGTTGGGCCTAAGCCTCTCTTCCAGGCTACACCTTAGGATGAAAGGTATGGCTGAGATGAGCTTTGCAAGGCTGTCATTGGACACTCTTTCATCGAGAAAGAGCACCAGCTTGGTCTTGATAGTGCTCTCCGCGTCAGAGAAGGAGATGCAATGAGACTTGGTTATAATAAAAGCAATATGGCTTGTGGAAAAGCCGTTTGCTCTGAGAAAGGCAAGGATTGAGTCGGCATTCTCCATGGTCTTGAGGTTGCAGGTGTGAGGAGCTGAAGACTCACACGAAGGATCAAAGCAGGTTGGTAGTCCGTTAAATCTTGAGGGAGGACGGGATTGAGGATTTGAGACAGGATTGAAGAGAGTTTGGGCCGGCTTTGACATGAAGAGCAGGAGGACTCGCGAGCTGCTCCCAGGGACGGATGGAGGAGGTCTTCAGTTGGATCGGAGGAAGGAGGTTTTGTGGAGTTTCGGCTCTAGTGGAACAGGGGAGTGCACCGCGAACCAAGAAGAGCAGCAAGATCTCTTAATAAAAAAAACCAAACAAACAAATCAGCCCCTGTTCATTTTAACGAGGATATCTTGAGTTTAAACGATCCTAGCGACGTCCAAGGAGAAGATATTTCAGCGGGATTCAAGGAATTTGACGGGATTCAGAGCAAAATTTCGAGAGATATGAGGTTTTAGCATTAATGCAAAGTAATTTTGATTTGATTTGCTCAGTTGACTTGCTAATTTCGGTTAAATCTACTGGCAGAGATAATAATAACATGCTATTATAAGCAATGTCATTAATTAGGCTTATAATAATACGACAATTAATGAGTACAACCTCAATTCTTGCACATTATCTCGATTTTCGTGCATTTGGCTTCGTATTTCGTGTCAATTTATCGAATATCAAAATTAGGCAAATTAATAATGTATTTAGGGTATTTTTGATATCCCGGTCGCAATGACACAATCCATTTCACAATCGGACATCGTCCAAACATCATCGAGGCCTAATTTTTATCGAAATGCGTATTGTCGTATTCGAATCATCTCGGTTTGTGTCATCACCTCAAACAATCCAAATTGATAAAAAAAATATTTTCTTAATGTTGACGATGTTCCGGATGCAGTGGCGATGTCCGTTTGTCGATCAGATGTTATTTCATCACCAACGATGCTAATTTTTCTCGTAACGCGTGCTTTTGCATCATATTTAGATCGCCTTTAAATTCACCACAATCTCGGATGATCCAAATTTATTAAATAAAATGTATATCCTGAACAATGATGTTCCGGACGCAATGGCGCTGTCCGTTTGTCCATCGGACATCGCCCGAGCGTCTTCGAGGCCTCGTTTCCATCGTAACGCAGACCTTAATATCATATTTGCATTGCCTAGAAATTCACCAACATGTCAAGAAATCCAAATTTATAAAAAAAAAATGCATATTCTGAATGTCAACGACGTTCCGGACGCAATGGCGTTGTCCGTTTGTCAATCGGACATCGTTCGAATATCGTCGAGGCCTCATTTCCATCGTAATGCAGGCCTTTATATCATATTTGAATTGCATAGAAATTCGCCACCATCTCAGACGATCCAAATTCATTAAATAAAATATATATTCCGAATGTAGACGATGTTTCGGACGCAATGACACTGCCCGTTTGTCGATCTGAAATCGTTTGGGCGATATCGAGGGCCAAATTCCTTGATATACGTGTTATTACCTTGGGATCAGTGTCACCATTACTATTGATCCCAATTAATCACAAAAGATGTATATTTTGAATGTCGAGGACGTTTCGGACGGAATGACATTGTCCGTTTTATGATCGGACATCATTTGAGCAACGTCGAGGCTTGATTTCCTCGAAATACATGTTGTCTTAAAATTCATGTCACTCATTAGGATGATCCAAATTGAACAAATAAAATACAATTTTTGAGTATTTGCAATGTTCTGAACACAATAACGAAGTCCGTTTGTCGATCCGACATCGTTTGATTAGCCTCACAGTTTAATTTCGGATGTTAGCCCCCCTTTTTTGACTGAACTCATCCGATTTGATTGCGAGAGGCCTCGACCCGACATAATTTAGTGTCCTGATCGCAATGATACCATCTATTTGGCATTTGGAGGTCATTTGACCCCTTAATTGATACATTTTGTCAATACATGCATTGCCTAAATCATCGCTTTTCGCCTCTTTTCGTGTGGTTTTATGTGTAGGGGTCAACAAATGCCCCCCAACAAATGTGGTACGCGTGTAGAGAGAACCACGTTTGTTGTATGTTGATTGACCCTGTGGATCTCCAAATGTTTATTTTGGATGTCACACTAATGATTATTTTTAGTGGATCTCCAAAAGCTTATTTTAGTGTCACGCCAGAGCTTCATTTTGCGGATCTCCGAGAGCCTGTTCGGATGTTACGCTGAGGTTCTCATTTTGTAAATCTCCAAGAGCTCCTTTGGATGTCACACTAAGATTTTTATTTAGTGGATCTCCAAAAATTTGTTTGGATGTCGTACTAAGACTTTTATTTAGTGGATCTCCAAAAGTTTGTTTGGATATCACACTAAGATTTTTTTATAGATCTCTAATAGTCTATTTATGTTCCTTCATGGATCTTTAGATACACTTGCAATCTTCAATATAATTGATATATTTTCTCTTGGTTAAGTAAAGATCCACGAGATAATAATAGAGTAGTTTGTACTTAGGTTTGTACAGCATCAATCAGTAGATTGACGATGGTGGATAATATCACTACCATTTGTTCTCTTTAATCACAACGATCACTTTAATTTATAGCCTCTCTGTATATGCTTAACATCCTGCCGTCATCTGGTCGTATCTTGGCAAAATTTTAAATATTTATTTGGAGATCTCGGCACTCAGCGTGATGTCGATCCAAATAAATATTTAAAATGCCCCCAGTCTTTAGGGACATTTATTGATATTATTCATAGTACTCTTTCTATGGCTTTGGCTTGAGTCTTGAGAATTTGATTCTTCTGTCATGTGCTTCGTGCTGCGGACATTGACGGAGAATCACCTGATTTGCCTCTCCTGACTTGTCAGGTGGTTTTTGTACCTTCGGCCCATGCTTTTTGCTTTGATGGGCTTGATGAAGGAGTAGATGTCGATGACCTAAAACCTTAGGTTTATATTAGATTGGTGGCAAGAAGTCATCGGTCCAGAGCTTTGTGCATAGCGGACTTGTTGATGACGAAATCCACTTAGTTCAGCCTTGGGCTTTGTGTGAACTTTGGGATAGTTTTCTTCGGTCATTTGCTTTGTGCTTTGGCGGACTTGTTGAAGAAAAATTCATTCGATCCTCGCTTTGTGCTTTACGGATTTATTGAAGGATTTGTAAGTTCTGGATTTAGTTGATAGTACCAAATGTAAGTAGTATCTTGATCCTTAACCACTCAAGGAGACTTTTAATCTGAGTCACTTGAGTTCATCAGATTAAGAGAGCTAGGATTTAGTAGCTCTTTGTCCTCTAGTTGCTGAAACGGGATCCCTCTTCTGCGGCCTTTCTTATGGCGTGTTGAGTAGATGGTGCTGTCAGCGATCCGGTCATATTTGGGCGTGTTGGATCCGCCCTTTTACACCCATTCAGACTTCAGACTTGATCCTCGGGAGATGCGCTTCCCAATGCTGATTTCACTGAAGTTGGTAGATTTGGAATTCTCCTTAGTGGTTGAAGATTTGGAGCCTACGAATATTTGATAGTTGCTCGAGATTCTTCCTTCCCACAGGAACTTTGATTGTCCAGTCATTTAAGAGAATTTTGTAGACTACGATCACTTGAACTTGTCGAACCAAATTTGCTATCGTGCTTTCTACAGTCCCTACTAACGGGTTGACGAAGTGGGGGTTCCGCTACTACGACATTTCTTATGGCGTGTTGAGTAGACGGACCTGCCAGCGATCCGGACATATTTAGATGTGTTGGATCTGACCTTTTACACCCATTCAAACCTTAAGCTTCAGACTGTTAAAAGACTTCAAGCTTCTTCGGCTCAATTTTGTAGGAGTGTGTAGCCATAAAAGTCTTCTTCTTGACTTTTGAACATTGGTTTGTTGGAGAATGTGTTCTCTCGATCTTTTGAAATATCACCTGCATGTACTTTGGAAAAGAAATCTTTGTATTCTTTAGCACAAAATAACATTTGAATTGATAATTTTAAATATTTATTCGGGGATCTCGCATGCAGCGCGATGTCGACCCGAATAAATATTTAAAAATGTCCCCTGTCTCGCAGGGACATTTTAGAATGGAATAAATTTAGAATTTTGAGATTTTAAATATTCATTTTTGGATCTCGGCACGTAGCACGATGTTGACCCAAATGAATATTTAAAATGCCCCCTGTCTCATAGGGACATTTCAAAATAGGCTTTGTATCTTTGAGGTTTTAAATATTTATTCGGATATCTCGGCACGCAGCGCGATGTCGACCCGAATAAATATTTAAAATGTTCCCAGTCTGATGGGGCATTTTGAAATGCATTCTTTCTATACAAGAGAATTTCAAAATGTAAATGTATTGCTTATAAACGTGTACGAAATATATAGCATTTTCTTGGGCAATTTTATGCGTGATATTTCTTTAGATATCGACTGTTGATCGGCGGCATAGGTCTCTGACCCTCCAAATCAATCAACTGATAAGCTTCTCTTTGAAACACCTTCTCGATAACAAAGGGGCTCTCCCAATTGGATATGAATTTGCAATCGATTTTTCGGTGTAGGATGATTGATCTCCTCAACACCAGGAATATAGCACTCGGCCTTTTGATGTATTAGCTCATCAAATACACGTGTTATTACCCGTTGATAGGTGACACTAGTTTTTTTAAGGCCAAAGGGCATGACCGTGTAGCAGAATATGCCGATGGACGTTCTGAATGATGTTTTCTTTTCATCCTCAGGTACCATCTTGATCTGGTTGTAGCCCAACGATTCATTCATAAACGAGAACATATTATAGCTGGAAGCTTTATCCACTAAAATTTTTGATACGGTGAGTGAAAAATCATCTTTTGGGCACGCCATATTGAGATCCTGAAAATCGATGCAAACACGAATCTGTCCATTCTTTTTCTTTACAGTGACAATGTTGACAATCCAATCGACATACTTTTCTTCTCGAATGAAGTCTACCTCTATAAGCTTCTTTGTTTCAGCAATCACCTGTTCTTCAATCTTCAATCTCATTCTCTTTGGAGCTTGCTTGACAAGTGATGCATCTGGTTTAATTGTTAATCTGTGAACTGCCACGTCATGGGATAAGCCAGTCATCTCAGCGTGTGTCCAGGCAAAGCAATCCCTGAATTCAAAAAAAATTCTTTCATTTCCCCCACTTACTCTTTGAGAAGAACACCACTGATGAAGGTCGGGCAATGATCTTCTTCAGTCTGAGAGGATATAGCTACGAAGTGATGGGATTTCTTTGAGATTTCCTCAAGGTGTCGACCATCAAGAATATTTTCTGTATGAGTCATCTTTGGGACCCACTTTTAATGAATTTCTTTAATGGTGAATCTCTAATGATACACACTAGATGTCACACCATTCTTTGAATATATTTTTTCTAGAGATGTGGATCTCTATATTTATTTTCACTTATTTCAGGACCTTTCAGCGGTGAATTCTTGAAAATACTTCCAAGTGTCACATCCCGATGTTCATTGTACACATCTTTATTCCTTCTTTGCTCCACTATTATAAATGATGGCAGCTTTTAGTTCTATCGGGACCTTTCAGTGATGGATCTTTGGACATAAGGATTAAATGTCACATCCTAATGTTCACCGTACACATCTTTATTCCTTCTTTGCTCCACCATCATAAAAGATGGTAGCTTTTAGTTATATCGGGACCTTTCAGTGATGGATATTTGGACATAAAGACCAAATATCACATCCTGATGTTCACCGTATATATCTTTATTCTTTCTTTACTCTATCCTCATAAAAGATTATAGCTTTTAGCTCTATCGGGACCTTTCAGTGATGGATATTTGGACATAAGACCAAATTTCACATCCTGATGTTCACCGTACACATCTTTATTCTTTCTTTGACCTACCATCATAAAAGATGGTAGTTTTTAGCTATATTGAGACCTTTCAATGATGGATATTTGGATATAAGGATCAAATGTCACATCCTGATGTCTACCGTATAGAGCTTAGTATTATCATTTTTTTTATTTGCTACTATCATAGCATTGAGATGACTAGTCAAAGATGGAAAGTAAAACCAATCCCCAGCAGAATCGCCAGAAATCTGTGGGCTCCGAAAATTTGGCCCCAGCCTCCCCGTCGCGCACTGTTTATGTTTTGTGCTGGCGAGGGGAGTTTTAATGGAATAAGTTCAGGGGTAAATTTTAGAAGGCAGATGAGTTTGTAGATAAGACACTACCCAGAGATTTCGCCCTCATTTTACGAAGACTTTATGATCTGAGTTCTGGTTTCCTATAGGCGCAAGCCCCTATAGTTAATTACCTCTCCCGATAAGGGAGAGAACTTTCGATTAAGGCTAGTCGTCAATCAGATACGTAGAACATAAGTGTTATCTAGCTATAATAACAGCAATGGGTATTGATTTGGAAATATTTAGAAGTTTGGAAGTTTGGGCAAAATTTGACATTTAAAATAGAAATTTCACCATCGTGTACTTAAAGTGCATGGTGGAGAAATGGATGATAGACCCGATCAAGATCCCATGGTTCCGTCATCCCGGGCCATCGTGGTCCCTGGTCTACTTAGTTAGAGGAGGTAGTCGACCCAACCTGATAGAAGGATCCTTGTCGGCAGCCATGGGTTGCTTCGTCCAAGGGTACCTTGTAGAGCTGGGATGGATATTTGCCTAAGGGGACAAATTTGAATCCACCTTAGCTAGCAGAGGGCTTTGTGCCCTATCAATCATATCCTATTGATTCATATCTCAAGGATTTGATGTCAATAAGGAACGTATTGGTTCTGGCCATAACTGGTATTTCGTGGTGCCATTTGGCGACAAAACTACTCAGTTCAAAGAGCCCCGAGTCATAACCGTTTATCCTGCGGTGCCATTTGGCGGCAAATCGCCGGTTAGAGGACACGTACCACGTCCTTACTGGCAGGAGATTGTTTGAGAATAGATCCTAGTGATATTTTCGACTAGGCATTTGGCTCTTTGTGAGCGCAAGTAAATTTTAATTTATCCACCCCTGCAAACTGTTGAGGAGGGTGGATGAATTTTGCTTAAGTATTTAATGGGTTTATTTCAATTTTAAATATCTTTGGATTTAGAATTTTTGGATTTTGGATGATCTGTAGGATTTTGGATATTTGAGTGGAGCTTGGATGACATTTGAAAATATTTGTGAACCCCTCCGGTTGAGATTTTCATTCAACACGGCCATCATTAGGGTGTTTGGAGTCATTTCTTTTTTGTTGATTGAACCCAGTTAACCCTATCAATTTATTGATAGGGATCAGATTTTGTAGGCTTTATGTCATTGTTAGTGAATTCTTTTGATTATAGGCATTGAATGCCTAATATAAATGTATAAAATAAATATCTCGATCGACCTCATGACCGGATATTCATTTAAGGGTTCGAGCCTTGTCAACTCCTGCTTGCCTGTACAGGAGGATCGGGCTCGAATTTGAATTCACTTATTGACCCGCGCAGTATCCCTAGACGTCACGTGTGTACCAATAACACGCTCGTCGGGGCCCATGCGGGTGTTTGAGGGCATTTTATAATTATACCATGTCTACTCCTTTTTACCTACTTAGGAGGATCGGGTTAAAATTTAATAACTCGCGCAACATCCCTAGACGTCACGTGTGTACCAATAACACGCTCGCTGGGGCCCATGCGGGTTTTGTGATTGTATACCCCTTTTTAGTGTACCTACGTGTATACAAGCTACTGTGCATGTGCAGGGGTACTTTGAAAGTATTCGCAGACGCCTTCTGTCCACTTGCATAGAAGTTGCGAATCCGGTAGCGTGGCGTAGCAGCTTCCGAATAGAATTGTTCGCTGCTTCGTACATGTAGACTGTCGTGCACTACTCATTGCTTTCTACAGGTGGAATATAGTACACTAACGGGTCTCCTGTCTTTTGTAGAAACTCATATGAACTTGCATTTGCTTAAGGCCTTATGTATTTGCTTGTAGACAACACTTTGCATAGATGAGAGACTTCCTATGATTGTTCGTAGGTATTTGAATTTACTGCATGTCATTTGCTTTTTCTTGCAGTGAATTGGATCGTCGTAATTGCTGGCCATTGAATGGTGATTGATTTTTTGGATGTCGTAGTATCCACCACTTGTTGTTGATTAGCACTTGTAGGCTTGTTATATATATGACAAAACCCTGTTTGTCGTCGACAAGCGTTAGCACTTGTTGTATGCTACACTAAATGTATGTCGTTGCTAGCAAAGGTATTCGATGAGAGTTTTCAAGTCGTTCTTTGCAACTAAGTTATGCTCTCTTCTACAGCTATATCATTTATCATTTGCAGGTAATAATGCTTGCATAACTAATATGGATGCTACACACCAGTCATCGTCATTTGTTGGTGACTTATGAAGTTTCAAAGGCTCTACATGCTTCCTTGTCACCAAATCATTCATTCTCTTTAGCTATGTAATCTACAAGTGAATCATGTTGGCAATTATATGCTTCATGATGCTTATGTGCAAGTTGAAGATTGTTTGTTGTAGAATTAAATAGGTTGTTGCAAACAAGTTGTGAGTACAAGTTCTTCATTTGTAGATGATACATGATAGTTGTGTGGAGTCATCATATTCACCATGTGTACTTATTGATTATTACTTGCAAGCAAAATGTATTTGAAAATTCATTGTCTTAGCAAATAATGCAATGAGTATGATGAGTTTGGTATATTCATTCATTTGCATCGCAATTGAGATGATCGTTACAAGCTAATCGTTCAAAAATTCCATGCCAAAGTTTGTAGCTAACTCATACATGAGTCATCTTCTTATTTATTTATCTTTGATTAAGTCATCTTTATGATTCATGAGTCTCATTTTAAGAATTAGCCTTTAATTAAAGCTTAAGTCCAAGAGCATCTGAAGCTCCTCCCAAGTCTCCTTGATATATTTCTTTTGGGAGACTGAAAAATACCATCCTTTTTTTGCATGGTTTCAAAGCCTTGGAAATAGGATGTACGCCCATAGTGTATCAATATGAATTCTTGGATATCTTGAATTTCTTTAACATATCCTTTGAATTTCTTGTGAAGAGCAAGTTATCAACATAAAGATAATAAATTAGAACTTCATTTTGGTTGGCATTAGCATATAATGCATGTTTGTATGGGCATTTTGTGAAACATGCTTCCCCAGGTAGTTGTCAATGGGAGCATTTCAAGCTCTTCCCCAGGTAGTTGTCAATGAGAGCATTTCAAGCTTTTAACCCTTACTAAATCATCAAAACTAAGAGGCTCGTTATCGATATATATGCAAATCATATATTGTTCTTCTATTTGTATTTGTTCATATTTTTATTCTAATCTAAACTTCTATAGAGGCTCATTACAATTGAGGTTCAGGGTATTGATGTAGTAGTTATTGTTCAAGTTGTTGATAAACCAACCGCTTTGATTTCTTCTTGATGAATGTAACGGTGTATGTCAAAATGGTATAAGAGCTTCTCCTTTTCATTAATGTTGTTCAACTCCACCAATATCGACTTGGTGGTTTGGTTTTGTCTCTCCTAATGGAGTTTTTCCTTCAATTTCTAAATTAATAGCTCATCTTTGTCATGAAAGTTGACATCATAACCAATGTTTTATTTCTTTGTTAATAATATAGTTTTCGTGTCTTTGATTGTTCTATTTTTACTTCATAAATATTTACTTCTTGCTATTTATCTGTGGTATCTTTGCCCCAAAACTCTTTATCACTCCTTTCTCCTTCAACAAACTCCTCATTACGCTGAGGATAGTTTGATTCTTTCTCGTTAAAACACCATGTTGAGAGCCATCACTCAAGGGAATAGATTCTTTGCTTTAATACCAATTTGTTGATGCTAAATATGGCCGGAGGATGTGGTTGGCTTTTTTCTCTTGGCTAACACTATTGTAAATCTTCTTGTACTTTTTATCTCTTAGTTCATTCTCTTTTTCTTCGTGCACATCCACACAAAGAACAAATAAGAGAGGAGGGGAGAGGAGAGAAATGATATAATAAAACAGAAAGCTCTTCTTTTATTTCTTGTCACTTCTACATTTCCATGTAGCAAAAACAATACTATATATAGGGAATTGATTAAGACGGGTAACACCATTTAAATGCAATTCAAAAACTGCTCAAGTAACGCCTCTTCTACTAAAAGCAAAGTAACAGAAAAAAACTCCAAGATAGTTTAACCTGCTAATAAATGATAAAAACTGTGTATTTAATGTCTTTAATATCTATTTTTCTTTATACTTACACTTATAATATAATACTCAAGAACTTGTTGCTGTTAAGTTCTGCGCTTATGCTTTCCAATTTGAATTAGCAAAACAGCACGAATCACTTGATTGATGGTGCTGCATAACATACTGATTTGAGCATAGCTATCTTTGAGAGATAGAGTTAATTGTTAGTTTATTTGTCTAAACTAGAAATAACACTATGTAAATCTAAATCGGGTTATAAAGGGAGTTGAAGGTAAACTTGAATTATGGAGGTCAATCTTAGAGTCTAAAGGTTTTCGCTTGAGTAGATCTAAAACGGAATATATGGAGTGTAATTTTGGTAGTAATAGACCTAGTGAGGGGATTGTGACTTTGGGCGATCAAGTCATTAATAAGAGTACACGTTTTAGATATCTTGGATCTATCGTTCAGAGTGATGGTGAAATAGATGGGGATATTATCAGCAGAATTCAAGTTGGATGGGTGAAGTGGAGGAATGCATCGGGCTTGTTATGTGATAGAAATGTACCCCTCAAACTTAAGGGAAAGTTCTATAAGATGGTAGTGAGGCCTGCAATGCTTTATGGTGCCGAATGTTGGCCATTAAAAGAGAAGCATAATACTAAGTTAAGTGTGGCAGAGATGAGGATGCTCAGGTGGATGAGTGGCTTTACCCTTAGAGATAGGATACGAAATGAGCATATACGTGAAAAGGTTGGAGTAGCTCCAGTAGAAGATAAGATTAGAGAGAGTCGCCTTAGATGGTTTGGTCACATAAAACGGCGGCCTTCCGATGACCCGGTTAGGAGAGTAGAGGTATTAGATTTGACTTATGTTAAGAAAGGTAGGGGTAGACCTAAAAAGACTTGGTTAGAAAATATTAAGAATGACCTTTCTTTATTAGATTTAAACGAGAATTTGACTTTTAATAGGACACAATGGAGAAAAAGGATTCATGTAGCCGACCCCACGTAGTGGGATAAAGGCTTGATGTTGTTGTTGTTGTTGTTGTATCTGTTGTTAAGCTATCTATATTTGGTTTTTACATGAGAAGATTACGCATAATTTGTAGATGGAATTTTATAAAAAAATTAATGCTGTGTATGTGGATGCGTATCTTGGGCATGGGGGCACAAAAAAGGAAGTTTTTCCACTTATTAGCACGTTAAATGATATCATAATATCAACTAATCCAAAAAATAATATTATCTAGCATTCTACTGGAGCCTCTATTTCAGCACATTTTCTTCCTGTAATTTCTGTTCATGCTCATGTGCATCAGTGCATATATAATAGTATCAACTGCCTTTCTATCTTCCAGTCTACTAGATGTTCATGTGAAATCTTGCTGCTATATATATTGCTTGATGTTAACGGTAATGCCTATTTGGAAGAGCAGTGGTGGATGTTGCAGGTGAAGTTGTGGATGTTGGCCCTGAAGTAAACTCCTTAAAGCAGGGTGACAAGGTTGTCTCCCTCCTAAACATCATGGTAAGTGTTTTGAGAATTACTTTTTCCAATTTTATTTTGTGATGCTGTTTTTTCTTTGCTTTTACTGGGTAGTGACTTTGTGACCATCAAATTATCTAATGCTGAAATCTGGAATGAAAAATGGTCGATTGATCCCTTAATGTGTAAAACCTCTCCGGGTGACAAATTGGACATGTATGTGATCTTATATCGGCTATTTTTGGAGCCCTTTTTTCAATTTATGTATAGTCTGGAAATAATACAAATTTTTATTCTGACAATCCGACTGTAATGATGATTTGGAAATTATTCCAAATAGCAGAGTGCATTGAGTTGGAAACAATTTAGCGGCTAATTAGGCATGATTAGATTTTGCCATATTGTAGCTTTGTTTCAAATCTATAAATAGTGGTGTAAGGGTTGTTGTAGGCATGAGAAGAGAGCTAAATTGTAATTCCACTTTTTCTTCAATGTAGTGAAATCTTCATCCCCTCCTGTGGATGTAGGCATCTTCACCGAACCATGTAAATCATTATGTTCTTTGTGTTGATTTTGATTTGATTTCTTGATTGTTTCTGCTATTTGCACATGTAAAATCTAGAACCTCGAAATTGTAGACAAGAAAAAAAATTAAAATTGTCATTAAAGAAAGTTTCTAGCTATTGACCCCTACACAAAAAAATACGTGAAAAGAGGGAAATTGGATGAGTTAAGTGATGATCGGTGGATGTGACGCATCACTTGAATGGTCAAATGATCTTTGATCGCCAAACGGACTTCGCCATTACGGCCGGAGTATTGAATTTGCTTAAAAGGAAGCCTCTTGTAGTCAAATCAGACGAAAACAGCCAAAATCGGCTACTGATACTTAAAATTTGCGTGCGACGCAGCCCAAATGATGTTTGCTAGCAAAACGAACTTATTTGTTGCTTTCGGATCGTCGGCAATACCCAAGAGCGATTAAATTTTGCTTGACAAAATTCGCCTGGGGAAATCGACGTGAATCCCAAGGTAAATGACACACGAATTTCGAGAAACATGAGTGCAAGTCAAGGAACAACACTCTACCATTTCATCTCTATCCGGTTTTTAAAACTCGGTATTTAGCAGCTTTAGCCAGTGATATAAAAAATTTTCAAGACAATCCAGATCAATTACTCTAATTACTCTACCAGCACAATTTTTTCTTAATAGCCATGGTGGGTGTTCCTCAGATGAGCACTCATGCAGAAGATGTCAATTGCCTGCTTATATTTGCTAATGCTGTTGTTACAATTACAGACTGGAGGAGGGCTAGCAGAGTATGCCGTCGCATCTACGAACCTCACAACCATCCTCCCTCCCACAACTCCTCCAGATGAAGCCGCTGGCCTGCCTACTGCCTCCCTCACAGCCCTCCAAGCTCTTCGTTACGCCGGCGTCGAACTGGGACGCCCAAACCAACAACCCAAAAACATATTGATCACCGCCGCATCCGGCGGCATTGGCCAATTCGCCACTCAGCTGGCGAAGCTAGCCAACCTCCATGTTACCGCCACTTGCGGGGCTCGCAACATTGACCTTGTCAGGAGCCTGGGCGCCGATGAGGTGCTGGACTACAAGACCCCAGAGGGTGCCAGTCTGATAAGCCCATCAGAGAAGAAGTATGATGCTGTGATCCATTGCGCAACCGGCATTTCCTGGTCAGCATTCGAGCCGAACCTTGCAGAGAAAGGGAAGGTGGTAGATATAACTCCTACGATGAAGGTGATGATGACTTCACTTTTGCAGAAACTGACCTTCTCTAAGAAGCAGATTGTGCCACTTATGCTTTCGCCGCAAGGGAAGGACTTGAGCTTCATTGTGGGACTGGTTGGGGAAGGCAAGCTGAGAACGGTGATTGACTCTCGATATCCACTGGAGAAGGCTGAGGAGGCCTGGGCGAAGAGCATGTCTGGGCATGCCACTGGGAAGATTATTGTTGAGATGAGAAGCAGCAGCTAGATTGCCTGTATGTTGCAGTCATGTTACTTCCAGAGTTGAATATTTGGTAAATAATGTTTACTTCCAGAGTTGAATATTTGGTAAATAATGTCCTCTTTGGCTCGAGGATTTTATTATGTAAACATTTAAGGAACAGTAGTTGTAGCTATATAAAATAAAATTCAACTAAAAAAGCAAAAAAATATATATAAAAGTACAACAACAACAACAACAACATCAAGCCTTTATCCCACTACGTGGGGTCGGCTACATGAATCCTTTTTCTCCATTGTGTCCTATTAAAAGTCAAATTCTCGTTTAAATCTAATAAAGAAAGGTCATTCTTAATATTTTCTAACCAAGTCTTTTTAGGTCTACCCCTACCTTTCTTAACATAAGTCAAATCTAATACCTCTACTCTCCTAACCGGGTCATCGAAAGGCCGCCGTTTTATGTGACCAAACCATCTAAGGCGACTCTCTCTA
Organism: Dendrobium nobile; assembly: GCA_022539455.1. Classification (NCBI taxonomy): domain Eukaryota; kingdom Viridiplantae; phylum Streptophyta; class Magnoliopsida; order Asparagales; family Orchidaceae; genus Dendrobium; species Dendrobium nobile. The sequence continues at coordinate 82,602,816 of CM039736.1, forward strand.
ATCTTATCTTCTACTGGAGCTACTCCAACCTTTTCACGTATATGCTCATTTCGTATCCTATCTCTAAGGGTAAAGCCACTCATCCACCTGAGCATCCTCATCTCTGCCACACTTAACTTAGTATTATGCTTCTCTTTTAATGGCCAACATTCGGCACCATAAAGCATTGCAGGCCTCACTACCATCTTATAGAACTTTCCCTTAAGTTTGAGGGGTACATTTCTATCACATAACAAGCCCGATGCATTCCTCCACTTCAACCATCCAACTTGAATTCTGCTGATAATATCCCCATCTATTTCACCATCACTCTGAACAATAGATCCAAGATATCTAAAACGTGTACTCTTATTAATGACTTGATCGCCCAAAGTCACAATCCCCTCACTAGGTCTATTACTACCAAAATTACACTCCATATATTCCGTTTTAGATCTACTCAAGCGAAAACCTTTAGACTCTAAGGTTGACCTCCATAATTCAAGTTTACCTTCAACTCCCTTTCTAGTCTTATCAACAAGAAGAATATCATCAGCAAAAAGCATACACCAAGGTACATCCTCTTGCAAATGTCTAGTGAGAACATCCATGACTAAAGCAAAAAGATATGGGCTTAAGGCTGATCCTTGATGTAACCCAACCGAAATAGGGAAATACTTGGTCAAACCACCTTGTGTTTGAACACAAGTAATAGCTCATGCATACATATCTTTAATGATTTGAATATAAGCATTATTGACTCCTTTCTTTTCAAGAACTCTCCATAGCACTTCTCTTGGAACTTTATCATATGCTTTTTCTAAATCAATAAATATCATATGTAGATCCTCCTTATTTTCTCTATATTTCTCCATCAAACCTCTTAATAAATGAATGGCTTCCATAGTCGACCTACCCGGCATGAATCCAAATTGATTATGAGAAACATTAGTATCACGCCGCAACCTATGCTCCATAACTCGCTCCCAAAGTTTTAAAGTATGACACATTAACTTAATACCTCTATAATTCGCACAATCTTGTGCATCACCTTTATTCTTAAAAATAGGAATTAACACACTCATTCTCCACTCATCTGACATCTTTTTAGTCTTCAAAATAGTATTAAAAAGTTTAGTAAGCCATGAAATTCCTTCATCTCCTAAGCATTTCCACACTTCTATTGGAATATCATCAGGTCCAACAGCTTTTCCACCCTTCATTTTCTTTAAAGCCTCTCTAACTTCAGTTTTACTAATACGCCGATAAAAACAGAAATCTTTATTTTCATTTAGGGTGCTAAGGTCATTATAGTCAATCTTATAATCACAATCTCCATTAAAAAGTTTAGCAAAATATCTCATCCATCTTTGTTGAATATCATCTTCTAAGAAAAGTATTTTTTGATCTTCATCTTTAATACACTTCACTTGAACTAAATCCTTACTATTCCTATCTCTTTGTTTGGCTAACTTATACATATATCTTTCTCCCTCTTTAGTATCTAATCTATTATATAAATCACTAAAAGCTAATGTCTTTGCATCGCATATTGCTTTCTTAGCATCCTTACGAGCCACTCTATAAATTTTCCAATTATCAGAATTTTTAAAATTAAACCAATTTTTATAACAAAGCTTCTTATTTTTAATCTTTTCTTGCACATTTTGGATTCCACCACCAACTACTATTACTATTAGGAGCTTTTCCCTTTGATACTCCAAGGATATCTTTTGCAATATTCTTAATATCACTAGCCACTTTTTCCCACATAATATTAGCATCCTCATGCAGAGACAAAATCTTAAGATCTAAAATCTTATTTCCAAAAATATTTTTGTTAATATTCTTTAAATGCTCCCATCTAATCCTAGAAAACCGTTTTACTTTATTTTTTATTTTATGCCCCTTTATCTTAAAATCCAAAACTAATAATCGATGTTGGGTACATAAATTTTCACTCGGAATAACATTACAATCTTTACAATATATATAAAAGTATTAATGTAAATTTTAATTAAAATTAAGCTTAATTAAAGATTTATGGTAATGTTTCGTTTGACATTATTGTCTTCTTATGTTAATGTGATAGCTATTTGATAAAATTATAGTAAGATCACGGTCTAAAGTGACCTAAATAGTTAGGACTATTTGGTTAAAAAAATATTATAATATTAATGTGAGGAGTTTAGTTGAATGTACAATTTTAATTGATATTTTATGGAGTTCATACTAATATAATATATAATTAATGAAAATTGATAAATAAATAATTATGTGGACAAAGATACTAAAATTTATATATATTTTTTGACAAGCTTTCTCAAGCATTGAACTTTTTCTTATAGTTAATGAAGCAATTTAATGTTCTAATAAATATTTTAATGTTGAGAAGAGTAATTTAAATTTTTTTTAATAAAAAGAACAATTTTACAAAAAAAAAAAGTCTGAAACAAAGCCTACATTCTATATTAAATTTGTAAAAAGCTTAATTAACAGGCCAAACCGAATAACACTGGCCTATTTACACCCTTAGCCGGAACAATTATTACGTCCTCTAACCGAACGTAGAGGTATGTTTGGCCGCCCATAACATGTCACCACGTGGTCTTACTCTTTACCGCGTGGCCCGACGACTTGACCCGGAGCGGAACCCAGGAATGCTATGTTCACGATTTTCTCGGTATTACTTTGCAAAAACGAGAAATACCGCTCTGCGAAGACCAAAACCATGCAAATACCGAGTTGCACCGAGTTTTTCTACAACTCGGTACAACTCAGTATTTGCTCGGGATTTGCTCGGTATTGCTAAAAAAAACTTGGTACAACTCGGTATTTGCTCGGTATTGCTAGGTATTTGCTCGGTATTGGTTTTTGCCGAGAAAAATCGACCAATACCGAGCAATCTTGGGTCCGTTCCGGGTCGGGTTGTCGGGGCGCGCGGTAAATAATGAAAACGCGTGGCACAATTCTACTGGCGGCCGAACGTAAAGTTGCGTACGTTCACCGGACCAAATAAAAGTTCTCTTAGCATAGCTAAATTTACAAAACAACATAAAATTTCAGGGGGCTCAACAGCTGGGCATTATACAGCTTGAATAAAATCAAACAACTAATTTTGCTTAAATTATGCAAAGCAGGATGTAAATGAATAATAATCGCTGTTTTCTCTTTGCCCACAAACCAACCAACCCCTCCCAACCATTTTTTTCCCTCTATTGTACATATTTCTATTTAGTAGAAAAGATTTACAGAAATACAAATCAAAATTGTGTGGTAACCAACCGGCAAAAGACCAATCCTGCCTTTTCCTCTACATGTTCTCTCATCAATCTGTAGATGAAAAAATAATAGTAAAATCTTCAACTTCGCTCCCATAAAAAACTGCCAAAATACGTCTGAATCTAGGAGATCTATTTTATCTAGTCCTCAATCAATCTTTTGGTCAACATGAATTTCAAAATTATTGAATTTATTTTGAGATAAAATTAGGTCAAGATATCCCACCAATTAAGATGAGTCTCAGAATTCTTAAATAAATCTATTCAAAATAAATTTAAAAGCTCTGAGATAGATCCATTTTATAGGATATCATAATACAAAAATTTTTCTTTAGCTTGGAATGAGAGCAATATAAATTTCAATTGGTTTCTTATTATATTGCACTCATCTCAAAGCAAATTCAACAACTTTAAAACCGATCCGATCGATAATCCCTAATGGAGTCCAGGAGAAAATCACTAGTATGCCATTGCTAGCAATGAAGAATGCAGCAGCAAGGAAAAACAGAAATAACTGTATTTTCACATTGCCACATACCTTTGGGATCAGAATGGGACTACATAGGGCAGAGCAAGAACATCGGCGGATTCGATCCGTAAGGCCTTGGCCCAAACCTGGGGTGCGCTTTCTTCACTCACAGCCTGTCTCTTAGGCTTCTGCTGAGAAGATTCACAGCGATTAAATAGCCATTCCACATCATCATTCGCCGGCCATGGCTCCATTTTTGGTACGGCGTATATTTGGTCGAGATACTTCGAATCAGGGTGAGGCGATTTCGAAGAAACTTCACCGTTCCCATCGGGCAACTGCTGAGACTTTGCAGAGCCATTTATCTTTTTATCCTTATTATCTAATAATATTATATCTGACTTTACTGGAAGGCCAGAAAAAGGTTGGGAGGATGAGGCCACCATCCTTGGTATCTTGTTAGGCCTTGCATCATTTTCTGTGAATCACAGGTCAAATGAAGCAGGAGTATAAACTACAAGAACCGTAGCAATAAATTTTTTTTTTTAAAAGGAATAAGAAAATTTAACTCACCCTGTATAAAGCCATTGATCTTGATATTCTTCCTTTTATTACTAGTTTCATCAACACCTCTAATGCCAGCTGAGCTGTCTTTATGAGGGGCTAAGGGCTTGCTATTGAGAGTGTCTATTTGATCCTTCTTCCCAAAGCTTCTAATTTTGTTATTTTCAATCATTGCAGGCTTCTCCAATATTTTCTCCTCCTCCTTACCATCCTTATTTTCATCCTTCCGTTTATTCTTCTTCGTGGTATGTTCTTTATCCGCGAGTCCTTTCGGAACCTCCTCTTTCTTGTCAAGCTTCTGGTTTCTATCCTTCTGCACTGGCTGAAAAATGGTGGTATTTCTTCTTTGATCTGAAGTAATTGGTTGTTGGCTGACCCCTCGTAGTGGGATAAAGGTTTGATGTTGTTGTTGTTGTCTGTTGTTGTCTGAAGTAACTGGGTGTGGTAACATTCCGCCGCCTTTAAATCTTTCCTTTTCGACCCCATCCATTCTACTTTGAATGATAGAGTTAGCCATAGGCTCAGTTTTGCTACGAAGGGAGGAGAGACTGTCCAGTGACAAGCCCAATACATCATTTTTTCCTTTAGTTGAAGCTGAATTTGAAGCCGCAACTTTTGCACCAAGTTTTCCTCTATTATTATTTGCAGGAGCAATAGAATTTGAAACCAAATTTTTTTCCTTCTCCATTCCAGCTGTAGAGTATTCAGTTTTCCTATTAACCAGCCCAGGAAAGCCTTCAATTGATCGAGAGATTCCATGATTTCGATTTTGATCAGTATTGATGCCAACATTGAATCTTTCATGCAATTTACTTCTTTCTTGATCCATGAAAGTTGCAGTGTTCCCAATTCTTCTCTGAGGAAAATTAGCAGCATTCTCAACAGGAAGGCTACTGCCATCATTTCCTTGTGACGAACCAACATGTACAGGGAACATCTTTTTATCAGTAGCTCTGTCCTTCTCCAGTGAAGGACGAGAAACAACAATTTGTTCAATTTTGTTATGAATAGAGCTTGTAATGATCCCCACCATCGGATTAGCAGCTCCATCATCTCTAGTTCTCTTGCCCAACTCTTCTGCAAACTTTGAATCTTTACCTTCTTCTGCCTTCTGCAAGCTTTCACGGTTGTGAGTACCCTCATTTTCTTTTCTATCCTCAGATGACCTTCCTTTGTCAACATCCTTATCTTTTTTCCTGTCTTTGTGCTTTTCTTTTCTATCCTTCTTCTCCTTCCGCTTATCTTTGCTTCGATCTTTCTCTTTTTTCTCTTTGCGCTCTCTCTTTTCTTTCTCCTTCTCTTTTTTATGCTTCTTCTCTTTGCGTTTCTCCTGAAATAAAAAAAAAAAAGAAACATTGATCACAGATGAGCTCTGGAATAAGAAACAAGTTGAAGTGGCGTGGAAATCTAACCAAAAAACAAATATATAGCAATATCAAACAAAAATAAATCTTATTTCAAATACCACCCACAATCAAAACCTATTTGTTTCTGGGACAGTCATATTTTTTCTTGAAATTTATACAGTTGACAAAACATTGATCACAAATTATAAATGCAGCATACCTTTCTTAGACTGAGAGTTGATTTCAAACAAAGTAATTTGGATTTTAATAAGAAATAAAAACTCCTGCTTGACATTTCTAGAGTCACATATTTTTTCTTGTCCATGCTGTTCCTTGGGAAAGTGTCCAAAGTCTACTTGCTTGGAGTTCTCCATTGAAAATAATAGGGCATTCCAAGCAAGTACATATACATCTATCAGGATATTATAACGATTCATAAATAGCCCTACCCTCAAAGCCATTTATAGCACCTTTTCAGTATAAAATCCTGGAACTGAACTTCGATGCATAGAAAATAAAATATGTAAATAAAACTCAACTCCAAGGTCTCCTGCTCACAAACCATGCTCCAACAAATGTTTAGTCCCATAACAGCTACTCCGTAAGAGAAGCATAGTAAATTTATCTTTAAATCTACTAGTCGACGCTTCAAGATGTTACACGACTGTTATTACACTTCTGGTACAATTTGCATTAAAATCAAGCAAAATCAAGCAAGGTTGAGTAAGCAAATTCGGATTACAATAGTAAAAAAGAAAAAAAAAATCTACTAACAAGTAAGCCCTATAGTCCAATTTTAACGTCTCCCAGAAGAAAGTTCAGAGATGAACTGCATGACAACTTTAACAAAAAATATTCTGATAATATATCGTGAAAAAATTTGTATCATGATGGGTTTTGTTAATTTGAGAGGTACGAGAGCGAAAAAGCTTGAATTTTATTGCTTGAATTCTTCCCTATATATAGATCAATACAAGACATTTAATAAGGAAACAAATAACTACACAATAATGAAATATAACTCTTCCTAAATCAGCTGCCCATCTATGGAAGGTGTTTCAACGTGATTCATGATTGCTTCCCACTATTGCTCTCTGTGACCGTCAAATCCTTTGCACAAGGAACAGCTGGATTTCAACAGGTTTAAATAGCTTTGGATTTGCTTTGAGATTAGTGATATATATACATATATGTGTGTGTGTGAAGAATTTACATTGCACAAATCTCAGAAAAAATCCAATAAATCTGTCCTGATACAAATATATATCAAAATATCCTGACACTTTTTTTCCCAACTTCAAAACCACACACGAACTTGATAAAGCTTAACTAAGAAGGGAAATTAATAATCAAGAAAACAATAATACATAAGAGCTGTAATGCAACTAATAAAGTTCAAAAATTTTTAAAATGAAGTTTTCAGTTACATCAGCATAGTTTAATTTTTGAAATTTTGTTAAAATGCTTTAGATTAATGACCTGTAATAGCACTATTGTAAAAATCAATAAACATAAAAAATACGATTTCATGTAATACTCCCTATAGTTTGGGTCAATTATTCAGGACAATATTAATCAAATTTAGCATGGTAGTCCTTCAGTTTTCAATTTTCACTTGATCATCTACCTCCAACTTCGCCTATCCTTAGGAACTGTGCAGGCTCGTTTGACTCCAAAGGCTATGGACTCACTAGGTCTTATAGCCCACCAACGCCCACTCACATTTTTGTGCACCCGTGCAAAGCCCCAATATATCACTCCTTGGGATGTCAAAACCTTCGAATCCCACTCAAAGGCATCCCCCAAGTATGATACCTCAAATCCGAAAGTATTCTACTTTGTAGGAACTGGAGGGAACCCATGTCAAGATATCACCAATAATAGGATCCTGCTAATGAAATGACCATTTTTACACTAGACAAGATTTAAAATCATGCAATCAGACACCAAGGCATTTTTATTTTGTTAGACGAGAAATAAACTCAAGGCGTTTTGAAGCGCCAGCCTTAAAATTAAATCATTATATTAATTCAAATATAAAAACTAATTTATTTAAGAGTCATCCTTCTTAGGACTCAATAGTAAGTAATTTCATAAAAATTTGAGCTCGATTTTCTCCCAATAAAATATTTGAGAGTCATCCAAAACTATTGAAGTAACATCATGAAAAGTGCAAACACTAGATAATAAGCAAGAAGTTTAAGATATACAAATAAACATAAAAATAAAGTCTAAAATGATAAACTAATCCTAAAATAAATTAGTTATAACTTAGTACTCCAAATTCAAAAGACTCTGCCAATTCCATCACAGAGAGCCTTCATTGGAATAAGCATTGTAGGAACTTGCTTTCTCTCCTCTCTCATCCTCACTTGTAATAATACCCTCTTAATTTCTTCATCATCTTCAATATCAAACAATTTTTTCTTTCCTAATCAAAAAAATCCAATAAGAATATTTTTTTTAAAAATAATGACTATTGACTTCTTAAAATTATATTACATATAACTTTATACTAACATTTTTTGTTTACTTTTGTTATTATGATTCCTTCATCAAAAGAAGTCAACATTGAAATCTTCCTCTTGTATTGTGATGGTGAAACTCCATTCATAATCCACAACTCATTCTGATGCGGGCCACCGCCGACGCCGACCGGCAGAGGGAGGGCCGGCTACCCCGCGGCGCGCGGAAGCAACCGGAACGGGCGCCGCGCCGTTCGATCCGCCGAAGCAGGACGGGGACGCGGAGCGGGACGGGGATGCGGAGCGGGACGGGGCCGATCGGCTTGAGCGGAACCGGTCCATTTCTGGACCGGTTTGGCTCAGGTCTAGCCTGAGCTGGGCGGTTCAGTTTGGGCAGCCCACTAGTGGGTTTGGTTGGGTCTTTTGCTTGCTATAAGTAGGGATTAAGGGGGGATTTCTAGGGTTATGCAATATTTGAGTTTTCTCTTAGCCTCCTTAGTTTCTTTCTCTTGTTTTTCTAGGGTTTGTAGTGGGAGACATTGTCCTTCTCGAAGTGGACAAATTGTATCTTGTTTTCCCTTGGATTTTGAATGCAAAGGTTTTGGTTCTTCATCTCATCCCTCTTGTGTTGATTTTTTTCCTTGATTTGGAGGAGAAATCTTTTCTTTGAAGGAGCATTAGGGCAAACCCAAACTTGGGAACCCTAGGGCGTATCAAGTTGGTATCAGAGCTCTCGATCCTAGACGGCATGGCATCAAAGAAGGTAGAAGTTTTGGAGGGAGAGATGAGCCAATTGAAGGAGGAAGTGGGAGAGAAGCTTTCGTCGTTGAAAGGAAAATTCTCATCCCTAGAGGAGAGATTTGGGGGAATGGAAGAGATGATCCGTAAATTGGTAGACGCCCAAGTTGCTCAATCAAATCCTAAGGAAAAGGGGAAATCGCCGATGTCAAACCCTAACCCTAATTTCTAAATTAGGGAAGATGGAGCAAGCCAACCGGGAGAAGCCATGCAAGCACCACCTCACATCTCGCGCAAAGAGCCTTGGTCAAGGGAAGGGTGGGAGGCATCCGGCGTGGGTGGTGCCCCGTGGGAGGGGGTCGCCGGCCAAGGGGGAGGAGCTGTACGTGACCCTCACGATCCGTATGGAGGGTGGCCGATGAGGCCGGGAGGAGTGCAAGAGATGGGTTGCACCACTTGGGAGCCACAAGGAGGGTGGCCGAGAGGTCCAGGAGGGCCGCCGGAGTTGAGCCGAGCCACAGGAGAGGTCGGGGGTGGTTGGCCGAGACAACCGGGAGGTACACACGAGGGGGGCCGAGCCCCTTGGGAGCCACCAAGAAGGGGGGTGCAGACCCCGTATTCAGGAGAGTGGAGGGGAAGACGACCTCAGTGGGAGGGATTTCAGCATGGGCCATGGGAGGATAGGAGGAATCCTCCTCGGACAGATACACGGATGAGGAAGTTGAAGGTCCCCGTATTCGAAGGGGAAGATGCGTACGGATGGGTCTACCGGGTGGAGCGATATTTCGCCGTTAACGGCGTCACGGAGGAGGAAAAGCTTATGGCTGTCCCGATTTGCTTGGAGGGGAAATCATTGGCTTGGTTCCAATGGATTGAGGGGCGACAACCTATACGGAGTTGGGAAGAGTTCAAGGACCTATTACTGCACAGGTTCAGAGTGTCCAGTGAGGGCACCCATTATGAACAGTTCATGTCTCTTGTTCAGGAAGGCACAGTGGCAGAGTACCGGGAGCGCTTTGAGCTTCTATCCGGGCAATTGAGGGGAATGCCTGATGACGCCATGGAGGGGAATTTCATGAAAGGGTTGAAACCCTACATCAGAGCCGCCATCAGGGTGGTCAACCCACGAGGGATAGTGGGAATTATGGAGACAGCTTAGCTTGTTGAGGACAAGCAGAAGGCGGATCAGACACGAAAATCGGGGGGGGTCTCACCCCACATATCGCTCACCACTCATGCTCGAAGGACTTAAGGTGACTGCCACTACTCATCCCGAGGAGGTAAAACAGGAGAAAGCCACCACTGTGGTGAACCAAGGAGGGTTCAAGAGACTGACTGACTCCGAATTGAAGGAGAAGAGGATCAAGGGCCTCTGCTACCGTTGCGACGAGAAATTTGCACCGGGGCATAGGTGTAGGGAGAAGACCCTGCACGTGATAGTGGTGGGGGATTCAGATGAGGACACAGATGAAGGGACAACAAGGGAAATGCTAGGTGAGGTAGAGCATCCTCACCTAGATATGATAGAAGTGAGTCTGAATTCGATGGAAGGTTAACCATTCCACCCCACCATGAAGATGGAGGGTGAAATTGAAGGGTGCAAGGTGAGAGTTTTGTTTGACAGTGGAGCTACTCACAACTCCTTGGCCTATCGAGTGGCGGAACAGTTGAGTCTAAAGGTGATAACAAGCAAAGAGGTAGAGGTGGCCATATGCACAGGACAGAAGGCCCGTATTTATGGGAAATGCAAGGGAATCACTGTTATCTTGCAAGGGGAGGTAATTACTCAAGATTTTTTACTGATTGATCTGGAAAACGCCGACGTCATCTTGGGTATGCAGTGGCTTCAGTCTTTAGGAGACATGAAGGTCAATTGGGAGAAGTTGCTGGTTAAATACAAGGGTAATGGTCGGAGGGTGGCACTACAGGGTGACCCTAGCCTTTGTGGGTTTTCGACCACCAAGGAATCTACATTCTTTAACCTTGAGGACAAGGTTAATTTTAAAGGAGGGAGTATTGATGCGGGCCACCGCCGACGCCAACCGGCAGAGGGAGGGCCGGCTACCCCGCGGCGCGCGGAAGCAACCGGAACGGGCGCCGCGCCGTTCGATCCGCCGAAGCAGGACGGGGACGCGGAATGGACGGGGACGCGGAGCGGGACGGGGCCGATCGGCTTGAGCGGAACCAGTCCATTTTTGGACCGGTTTGGCTCAGGTCTAGCCTGAGCTGGGCGGTTCAGTTTGGGCAGCCCACTAGTGGGTTTGGTTGGGTCTTTTGCTTGCTATAAGTAGGGAATAAGGGGGGATTTCTAGGGTTATGCAAGATTTGAGTTTTCTCTTAGCCTCCTTAGTTTCTTTCTCTTGTTTTTCTAGGGTTTGTAGCGTGAGACCTTGTCCTTCTCGAAGTGGACAAATTGTATCTTGTTTTCCCTTGGATTTTGAATGCAAAGGTTTTGGTTCTTCATCTCATCCCTCTTGTGTTGATTTTTTTCCTTGATTTGGAGGAGAAATCTTTTCTTTGAAGGAGCATTAGGGCAAACCCAAACTTGGGAACCCTAGGGCGTATCACATTCATCATTTGTTCATCATCCTCCAAGACTTTCATGCATATAATGAAATAGAGGAATATGTCTCATTATATATTCCTCAAGGTACGCATTATCGCATGCCACAAACAATTGAGGTATACAACTCTCTCCCACTGGGGCGTAAGCCACAACGTGGCTCTCAAATTATGCAATTTTAAACAATGATGCTCAGTCAATTATTGATCAATTCTGGGTCGTCCAATCAACTAAAACATACCTAGGTATTTTCTTAAAGTTTTTACCAAGGTAAGTAAATCCCTAGTAATTTACTCAAACTATGTTAAAATAATAATGGTTCAAACGCAATCATGAAAACATTATCAGGGTTTAAAACCATTAAGATTTAAAGTGTCCTTGCTTATTTAAAAAGTTGAAACCTGAATGTTAACTTGAAAAATATTATCCTTGGAATGGACCAAACTACAAGGGGATTGGAATTTATTGTTGTATACAAAGAAGCATTGACCAGACCAATGCTCAGGTCTAAATGTCTAATCAGGATACATATGCAGAGGTTTATTTTTTGAGGAGATAACACCATGAATTTTTTCAAAATGCATTTCATATAATACAACAACAACATCAAGCCTTTATCCCACTACGTGGGGGTCAACTAGATGAATCCTTTTTCTCCATTGTGACCGGCTAAGAGTCAAATTCTCATTTAGATCTAATAAAGAAAGGTCATTTATAATATTTTCTAACCAAGTTTTTTAGGTCTACCTCTACCTTTCTTAACATAGGTTAAATCTAATAAATCTACTCTTCTAACCGGATCATCGGAAGGCCGTCATTTTATGTAACCAAACCATCTAAGGCGACTCTCACTAATCTTATCTGCCACTGGAGCTACTCCAACCTTTTCACGTATATGCTCATTTTGTATCCCGTCTCTAAGAGTAAAGCCACGCATCCACCTGAGCATCCTCATCTCTGCAACACTTAAATTAATATTATGCTACTCTTTTAATGGCCAAAATTTTGCGCCATAAAGCATTGCTTTCCATATAATGTTAGCTTAAAATCTGTTTACAAAATAGAATACAAGTGTCTAGCCAAAAAAGGATTCTAGTTTGATATTCACAAGAGTTATCGGGCAAAGAACAATGCACAGCTACAGTGATTGAAAAACTGAAACAACAAAAACTCTACAACACCCATAATACCAACTACCCTGCACAGCAGACAATACATATAATATAATAGAAAGAAGAATTAGGTGGAAGATGAGCAGGGAGATAAGCGCATAAATCAACAAACATGGGTCGGGTATGACAAAAAGCTCAAACAAAAACATTTATGAACGACAAGAAGTAAATTGGTATATCCATGATAAGTCTTTGGGCATGTAAAAAATGGATTGTGGAGGGAAAAAAAAGCAATTCTGTATATTGTTTCTAGTATAATTGTCAGATAAAAAAAAATTGTATAATTGTCAGATCAACCCATCAACCTTCATAGCACTAGCATCATCCTTAAGAGCAACAATAGCATTTATTGTCAAAATAAAAAATGGAAATAAAATATTTTATTGCACGCTTCACAGGAAAAAAAATATGTCCAATATCAAGTAAGAATATCAAGAAGGTTAGATACAACAACATCATCATTTTTATAACAGCAATTGCAAATAACTTAAGTTGATCAATAAAACAAAAGAAAGTAGAACCTAGGACCATATAAAATAAAATAAAATAACAAAATTGCCAAAAGAGGAACCTAAAATTTACATAGTCGTTTTAAAAAAATATATTTAATGAGGAAAAAATCAAAATAAATTGATAAATAACATTTGATTTACTGCCTACTTGTTATGTTAGGTGCACATTCAACTCGTTTATTGTGGTACAGTCATAAGGTTCCTTGAAAGTGTCAATTAGACCAATAAAAGAGGGATTCAATTTGCCAGATTGTTTCAATTCTAATATATTCACTTATAAAAATAAATTCAAAGCTCAAAAACTATGCTAAAAGTAATGGTAATAAAAACAATACCAATCTAAACTAATTGTCCCTCTTTCACAGTTAACATAAGCCGGCTGTAAATGAAAAAATACTGCTTCCAAAATTGATGGTAAAAGTTATCAATTTTAATGTAGAATTAATTGTACTGCCCGATAATTATGAACATCCAATGATTGCTTTCCAAGGTATGGAAGTTTAATTTCCCACCAGGAGTATCAATTGAATATGCTCAGCTTTTCAAGTTGAAGTGACTTGCTAGTTCCATATCTATCCAACAGCTCTAGTAGGTCTTAAAATAGCATTGTATCCAAACACGACTAGTTCAACAGATACATCAAACTAAGATTTTGCAAGAAAAATAACTTCAGACTTTTATCATGAACAATCAAACACAGCAGGCCCATGGGTCTGTTAGGCAGAGGATTTTTGAGTTGACTCTACATTTAACCCAAAAAGCTTATTTCAACTAAACCTCTCCTTGGGTAAACTTAAGCCCAGGTTAGAACTTAACCACTCAATCCACGTAGAGCTGACCACCCTCAAGATTAAGGTTAACCCAACACTCAAGTTCACCTAATTTGAAACTTACACCTATTTATCCTTCTAGATAAGGATCAATTTTTTTCACTTGGGCCAAATCAAAACAACTTGATTTGATTACATTTGACATGTTTGGGTTGAGATTAGGTTAAATGTATTGTAGTTGAAGTCAAAACCACATTTTTAACACATTTTAACTCTTCCTTTAGGCCATCAACCATCACTCTCTCCCTTTTCTTCGATAAAGACAAGAGACCTCTCATCTCCACCAAGGCAAGGTCGAACCCTCCTTTATTCAAACACAATAACTGAACCTCAAGAGAAGGATTCAAGTGAGTCTATTTTATGCAAACCCTCAACGGTATGGATAATGTGTTGTAACGGTAGCAGATCTCAGTTTTTACAAAGTTGGTTGAATCAGCCTTTGCCATTCACCACAACATTTTAGATCCTTAACACCTTATTAATGTATTTTGCCTTGATAATTTGAAAATAGATAAAATTTTGAAAGCATTTGCCTATATAACCACAAAAAATAGCTTACAAAAAACTAACTACCACTAAAATAAATAAAACAAACCAAATCTAAGCAGAATCCAAAAAAAGTGAGCATTGTTGTAATAGGCATTTCGGCAATAACCTCATGAAGTGTTAATATTACTAACAAAGGCTTCTTTGAATGATGATTATACCATAAATATGAAAGAATTAGTGTATATTATGATGGAACTTCAAAAATATTGATGGGTTTATCTCCTCCTAATCTCTCTCTTCTTCCAATATTTCTCTCTCCTCCCAAAATTGCTAGTGTCAATACAGCAGATAGTCCTTCTTGCTTCTCATAAACTCGTCTCTTCAATTGCCATCCATTTAAAGAAAAATCAAGCCAATTCAATGAAAGAAGAAGAATATCAAGATAAAGCGGCAATGGTTTATCATCACATTAGTATCGAATAAATTATTCTTCTCCATCACTATTCTTATAAAGATAAACAACAAAACAGTTAAAAGATTGGAAAACATGTGTAGGCACAAAAAACGAGCAGATAAAGTGAAGAAAGAATAAAAAATTAGGTTTTTGATAAATGGTTTAGTTTGTAGGGGTTCAACTCTTACCCATGTTGAGTGGTTTCAGAAAAAGAATAACAAAACATAAAGGAAACCAAAGCACGGCAACAAGATTGATGAAAAGACAATTAGGAGACTGCAAATTTTGAGTTCGGGGTGTCATTACAGTTTTATATATGAAATGGTGATAGAGGGCAGTAGTCTTGGAAAGATAATGTTGATTGGTGTTCCACACAGGGAAACATGAAAGCATGATCTTGCTCAGGTTGAGTAAAAAATTTGTATGACAACCAGCATCTAATACTAGGCTTCATAGAAAATCACTCCTTTTCTCGTACTGAAGATGTAATAAAATTTAAAACATAATCCTAAAGCCTATGACAAATAGAGGCTACAAAATTGACTGTAGTAGTGACATGGTTTAATATTTTCAAATGGGTTACAGAAACCAAAAACCTTAACAACAACAACATCATCAAGCCTTTGTCCCACTACGTGGGGTCGGCTACATAAATCCTTTTTTGCCATTGTGTCCTGTTAAAAGTCAAATTCTCATTAAAATCTAATAAAGAAAGATCATTTCTAATATTTTCAAACCAAGTCTTTTTAGGTCTACTTCTACCTTTCTTAACATAAGTCAAATTTAATACCTCAACTTTCCTAACGGGGTCATCGGAAGGCCTCCGTTAAATGTGACCAAACCATCTAAGGCGACCCTCTCTAATCTTATCCTCCAATGGAGCTACTCCAACCTTTTCACGTATATGTTCATTTCATATCCTATTTCTAAGGGTAAAGCCATTCATCCACCTAAGCATCCTCATCTCTGCAACACTTAACTTAATATTATGCTTCTCTTTAAATGGCCAACATTTGGCACCATAAAGCATTGCAGGTCTCACCACCATCTTATAGAATTTTCCCTTAAGTTTGAGGGGGAGTTTTCTATCGCACAACAAGCCCGATGCATTCCTCCACTTCAACCATCCAACTTGAATTCTGATGATAATATCCCCGTCTATTTCACCATCACTCTGAACAATAGATCCAAGATATCTAAAACGTGTACTCTTATTAATGACTTGATCGCCCAAAGTCACAATCCCCTCACTAAATCTATTGCTACTAAAATTACACTCCATATATTCAGTTTTAGGTCTACTCAAGCGAAAACCTTTAGACCCTAAGGTTGACCTCCATAATTCAAGTTTACATTCAACTTCCTCTCTAGTCTTATCAACAAGAACAATATCATCAGCAAAGAGCATACACCAAGGTACATCCTCTTGCAAATGTCTAAAATAATACTATAATCAAAGTTTTATCATCTGCTAATGGAGCCATTATCATCATGAATTTCATCCTTAAGAAGTGATGCATCAAATACATTCTGCAAACACATTAACAAATAGCATTCATAACAGTCCAAATTGATTTTGTACATTTTAATACAGACAAATAATATAATTGAATTGCTTAACGAAAGAGCCACAGAAAATAAAGCCTTCTCCGAGTAAAATGGTTGAATATAACCGCTTAAGTCCATAAAAAATTTAGTTGTACTTTCATGTGTATATCCATCTGCCGGTAGCTCTCAGTGGAAAAGAGTGTATGCACTCACTTGTGCAACCGTTATAGCATATCAGCTAGAATTACAAAACATTTCAATTATAAAACTGTTCTATTTGCAGAATTTATCTCATACGTATTCTATAGGCCAAGTATTAAATATTGAAGTTTGTGTGCGTTAATGAAGGAGTCATATCCTTCGTTAGCTAAAATTCACCAATACTTCAACGATAGAAAAAAATTAAAGCCAGGCCTTGTAATTTAAGATCAAAACGAGCGGCCAAAGTCAAAGAGCGCATAAATCTGGCTGACAAATGTAAGGGATAAATGTAAGAGGAGGAACCTTTGCTAACAAATCTAGGTTCTCAGCCCTAGGCTGCCTCTCATATCCCGGTGGCGGAAATGGAAAGCAACGAGACATTGCACGGTGACCCTCGATCTACTCCTACTAGTATCCAGCACAGCTGTTCCAGTACAAAAACGGACCAGCAGCCTTGTCCTTGTCCATCCACCATGTCCTCTCACTCATTTCCAGCTTCAGAACATTTTTATTTCGTCTCAGGGAATCACAGCTCGAACAAAAGCCTCCTCCCCAAGCGAAACCAAGCGGACAGATGAGAAAGAGATCAATTCAGCCCCAAAAAAACAGCTGTATCTCAATAATTAGAGAGAGTCCATGTGCTCGGTAAGGTATCATTCCATACAAAATCCAGTATCTGGCTACCCCCAAAACGCTTCTCAAAACAACATAAACAAGGAAAACACCAACATAACAAAACTCAACAGCAGCAGAGTACAAATCACAGCTACACTCCTGTAAAATCTAGTCCGCCGTCCTATTCGATGCCTCCACGAAAATCCCTATCATCAAGCAAAAACCAAGTCCCAAAACCAACAAATAAGACAATATCTCCAACTAGAAAAGCGGATCCCAACCAGGCCTGCCAGAAACCCTCTTGATCCGCCCCCCCAAAGGACCAAAACCAAGAGGAGAAACCCTAATCAAGTACAATCTGCCAGAAAGGCGAACTAACTCCCAATAATCATCCAGTTCTGTGAAAAGAGATCCGAAGGTTCCGATTCTAGCAATGGTGTCAACAAGGAATGGTTAAAGAGAAAGGCAGTGATCAGGATTAGGGCAAGAGAGAAAATAACTCCAATCCAGATATCTGCCTCTTCCTTCTCTATCTGATAACTCTAGACCTTTATCTGTTTATACATGTGTTCGTTTCAGCCGAATTTCTCGGTTGATTCGTCGTGCAAGTCCTTCCAAGTCCTCGAAGATGAGATGCTTGCGGCGCCCTTCTATCTCTCACACACATAGGAATA
Source organism: Dendrobium nobile (assembly GCA_022539455.1). Lineage (NCBI taxonomy): Eukaryota > Viridiplantae > Streptophyta > Magnoliopsida > Asparagales > Orchidaceae > Dendrobium > Dendrobium nobile. The sequence goes on from CM039736.1 coordinate 82,620,716, forward strand.
GAACCAGCGAGGAGAGAGAGCCAGGCAAGGGTGGGCGGATGGGTATTTATAGAACAAGTAAGGTCAGAAACGGTAATTCATTCCGGACTTCAGGAAGGACATTATTAAGGGTTTTTTTTTTCTTAAACAATTTTTTTATAATAAAATTTTTAATTTGTATATTAAAAAATTATTTTAAAAATAGTAAAAAAATGTCTCAAATTAAACTTAGATCTTGAAAATATTGCTATATATACTTTTTGATAAAAGGTTAAAAATATTTGATTTGTTGACGATTTTAAAAAATAATAAGTTTAGATAATCGTATTATTATATTTTACACTTTTTTTAATCAAGAATTTATTTGAGATAGTTTTTTTTGTTATTTTACTTTTCAAACAATAATTATAATGTTATTTTTCTATTGATTTATTTTTTTAAGAAAAAAATTTGATGAAAATTATTTTTTGTAACTAGAATAGTTGATTTATTTTTCGCATAGCAATTTCATTATCAATTTTATAAAATGGTCGAGTTGTCCCCAATAAACCTTTTTTTGGAAGTAAACAAATCCAAACAAAAAATGAAAAATAATAATAATAATAATAAGTGAAGAAAAAACACCATAATTTACATTGAAAACCCAAAATTGTGAAAAAACATGGAGCCACATACACCAAGAAATAACCTATGAAATTAGGAGAAATTGTATAAATATTTCTCTTTTCTTACCAATTTTCATAGCCTTCACACCCTTTCATATGCTAGAGTATAATCATTATTCAGTTACAACTCACATTATACAAAAAGAAAAAGAAATTGACTCAACCAACTCACAGTGCCGCAACGCTGGACTCATAGCGCCCTAGCGATGGGTATTGTTTCACTGTGGGTCCACAACGGCCCAACGCTGAGTTCTCTATCTTAGAGGGGGTCCACATCACCACGATGTTATGTCTATAACGCCACAATATTGAGTCCACAATGCTTCAGCGGTGTATACACACAAAATTTTAGAGGCTTCACCTTCATACCTCTGAGCAATGGGCACGCTACCCCTCTAAGATCCCCAATGAGCTCCTTGCCATCTCAATTGTCAATTTGAGTCAACAATATAACATGATTGATTGACACAATCAAATTACACAAATAACTAATAATCTCATACTTAGAAACTAATTGTGATCAATCATTCTACTGACATGCAGCACCAACCATATAAGAAAAATTATTGTGTGGCTCACCCCTGCCTTAACCTTTATAAAGACTAACTTAAGTTAAACTTAGCTTCAATATATCAACTATCACTATCTTCGTCCACATATCTGGAGGATTTTGAGTTGCATATATCTTCTCCAAAGTTAATTGGCCATATAATAGAAGAGAACATATGAAATGATATTGAAGTTGTATATGTTTTGTCATGCAATGGAATGCATCATTTTTGACTAAATGAATAACACATTGTCACTCTATAATTTATCCTTCTTTTTCCCTTTGCCAAGTTCTATCAGAAAGTTTTGCAGCCACATTATTTTCTTGCTAGACTCAATGAAAGCAATATATTTAGCTTTTGTGGCTGATAGAGTAAAAAAACTTTTGTAATTTGAAAATCCAACTCATTGCAGTATTTCTTAAAGTAAAGATATAATCAGTTATGCTCCTCCTACTACCAATATCTCCAACAAGATCATAATCTACATATCTCTTTAGTTTAACTTTTTGTATGTCCAAAGAAAAGTGTTTTGTGAACTATCCCTTTCAATCTTTTTTTAATCCCCTAAACATCCACCAGAGCTTACAAATTTCATAAATATAATATAAATAACAAAAAATATAATTATATTTTTGTCAATTTAATATTTACACGTTGATCTAGAATTCTCAAAATAGCGCATATGCAATAATCATGATATAGTCAAAACCACCCATCACTAAATAAGACATAATAATTACAATAGAAATAAAACCAACAAAAATAGAAAGAAATCCTAGCATGTTGCCCGAATCAATCTCACTCCATAGGTGTCACGACCCGACCCGACGGGGACGGATCCCGCCCGCGCCGGATCGCGACGGAGAATAGCTAACCAGGATCTGGCTTTGGATTAAGTTACTGAACTGATCTTCCAAATTCTTAACTCAACAGAAGCACACAGAACAACAGAGCTACTAAAAACATCAAATGCAGCGGAACAAAACATCTATCTTTTCATTTCCTCAAAATAATCATCTACAGAACAGTACAAGGCTTTCAACAGAAAGAAAGACAGAACAGGAAAGCCATGACTGTACAAAAATCAAAAGTACAAAAGTACCTAATCTGATCAGACTCCGAAATCTAATCCTGGACTTCCTTGCCCTTCCCAGAACCTGAAAACCACCAGAAAGCAAGGGTGAGCTCAACAGCTCAGCAAAGCAACAAACCTCCAATCAAAATCCTCAGAAACTCAAAACCAATACAGCAGACAAATCCGTACAGAAATCAGAACGGAATCGGACAGATATCAAATCAACAGAACTGTACGGAAACAGAAGTCGTATCAAATCAGAAACAGAACAGATCAGACATATCAGATCAACAGAATCAGATTCGTACAGATCATATCAGAACAGAACAAATCAATAGAGTCAGAATCAGAAATCAGAATCGTACGGATCACATTATATCATAATCACAATTTCGTACAGAACAGAACAGATACAGAAAATAGTACAGATACATATAGCTAAATGCCCTGACACTGACGGAATCTCTACGGATTTCGGCCCCTTATGCCTCCCTTCCCAGACACTGACTGAATCTCATAGGATTCAGGCCCCTTATGTCTCCCTTTGTGCTCACGGCACCAAAACAGATGTGCTTATAGCACCAAAACAGAATTCATCGGATCCGGAACAGAACAGATATCAGATTTGATCTCATTGCAGATTTCCCGTTTCACTAACTGAATCTCATAGGATTCAGGCCCCTTATAACTCCCTTTTTATAGCTTATACACATAGCGTTTCATTTCAGAGAAAATCCGGACAAATCAGGAATTACTCAAAAATCGGGCAGCACAACGGCAGTGTACAGAATTTACACAATTTTCCTGAAAATCAAAATTCACCAAATTCGCACAGAATATAGATATCAACATTTCAGAACATTTATTCTACCGCACAGAGAATTTCCAAGTTCACAGAAAAATCCAGTCGACTAAAAACACAGTCGAAGCAAAAATATCCGGACAAAAATCTTCAAAATATAGTCAAAACGTGCACACCCGGCACGGCAACGATATACAAAAAGTTACGCGGTAAAAACTGAACCGTTCAAAAGATACGGACGAAAATCGCTAACGGAAACAAAATCCGGACAGAAAATACCGCCAAACACGACGGTTCTGAAAATTTAGAAAGTCGGATTGTGCCTTACCTTGTGCACAGCAATTTCCTCAACAGTCTCCTCGGACGAAAACAGCTCGGCGTCGCCCGAAAATCCGCTTTTCCACTTTTTCCTTCGTTTTTCTCTCTCCTCAGCTTTTTCTCTCTCGTCAAAATATCTCATTTCTATATATATCCAGACTGATCGTCCTGGACGATCGAGCTTCGTACCGGACGATCCATAAAGAGAAGAATTCCGTCCAGACGAAAAATTACATATCGTCCCTGGCGATAGGTTCACGGGAGAATTTTCGTCCAGACGATCCACACTTCGTCCAGACGAACCAATCAGCCAAACAAGGTTTTTCTGCACAACCTGTACCGATCGTCCCGGACGATCCAACTTCGTCCCGGACGAACCTGGAGCAAAACTGATATTACAATCTCCCCAACTTAAAAAAAAATGTCGTCCTCGACATTATCCGATCCAACCTCCGTCAAAACAAGTACGGGTACGACCGTCTCATATCAGACTCCTTCTCCCAAGTTGCTTCCCGTGCAGTCCGGTGCTTCCACTGGACTTTAACCATCGGAATCTCTTTATTTCTTAACTTTCGGACGTCGTACGCCAAAATAAGCTCTGGCTCTTCCTTGTACACCAGATTCTCCTGAATCTCAACTTCATCAGCAGACAACTTCTTCCCAGAGTCTGAAACCCACTTCCTCAGAGTGGATACATGAAACACATTATGCACATCCGGCATAGAATCAGAAAGCAATAGGCGATAAGCAGATTTTCCAATTCTTTCCAAAACTTCAAAAGGTCCAACATATCTCGGACTAAGCTTGCTTACCTGACCAAATCTGCTCACACCTTTCATCGGACTGACTTTGACATACACAAAGTCACCAACCTGAAACTCAACAAATCTGTGCTTCTGATTGTAATACTTCTGCTGTCGATCTTGAGCGGCTTTCAATCTTTCTCTTATCAAATTGATCTTCTGAGCAGTTTCATCAGCAAAAGTGGCCCCCAAAGCCTGTCTATCTCCGACCTCCGTCAGAGTCAAAGGAGTACGGCACTTCCTGCCATACAAAGCCTCGTACGGTGCCATACCGATACTGGACTGAAAACTGTTGTTATAGGCAAACTCAATCAGCGGAATATGATCTTCCCAGCTTCCGCTAAAGTCCAGAACACAAAGCCTCAACAGATCTTCCAGTACCTGAATAGTCCTCTCAGACTGTCCGTCGGTCTGAGGATGAAAGGCTGTACTGAAATGCAGTTTCGTACCCAAGCCTTGCTGAATGCCTTTCCAAAGTCTGGAAGTAAAACGTCCATCTCGATCAGATACGATCACACGAGGCACACCGTGCAATCTGACTATCTCCTTCACATAAATCTGTGCCAAGCGATCAACTGAATCCGTCTGTCTGATCGGAAGAAAATGGGCTGACTTGGTCAATCGATCTACAACCACCCAAATGGCATCATGTCCTTGCCGTGATCGAGGAAAACCCATCGCAAAGTCCATTGTTACCTCCTCCCATTTCCACTCAGGGATTGGCAACGACTGCAACAGTCCACCTGGTCGCTGATGCTCTGCCTTCACCAACTGACAGGCTTCGCATCTCGACACAAACTCTGCTACATCTTTCTTCATCCCAGGCCACCAAAACAAAAGCTTCATGTCAGCATACATCTTACCACTGCCTGGATGAACAGTGTAGCCTGAATGATGAGATTCACACAGAATCTCCTGCCTCAAGTCTCCAAACACCGGTACCCACAACCTATTCTTACAGAAAATAGCACCAGAATCAGAAATTCGAAGTTCAGGAGTCTTACCAGATCCAATCTGTGCAATCAACTTCGAATAGTCCGAATCTGACTCCTGAGCTTCTTGAATCCGTGCTTCCAAAGAAGACTGAATACTCATCTGAGCCAACTCCAAATCACTGGAGGAAATCACCTCCAACTGCAATCTCTCCAAATCACGAACCAGAAAGTCATCACAGGTAAGCTGAATACCTGGTACTCCAAAAGATTTTCTGCTCAAAGCATCTGCTACCACGTTCGCCTTCCCTGGCTGATACTGAATAGTCAAATCGTAGTCCTTGATCAACTCGAGCCACCTCCTCTGTCTCAGATTCAGATCCTTCTGAGTAAAAATATACTTCAGGCTCTTATGATCAGTAAAGATCTCACACCTGACACCATACAAGTAATGACGCCAAATCTTCAAAGCAAAAACTACTGCAGCTAACTCCAAATCATGTGTCGGGTAATTCTTCTCATGTGGCTTTAACTGTCTCGAAGCATAAGCAATTACCTGACCATGCTGCATCAGGACACATCCCAGTCCTTTCAGTGAAGCATCACTGAACACCTGGAAACCCTCCGTACCTGACGGAAGTGCTAGTATCGGAGCTGAAGTCAAACAATCCTTCAATCTCTGAAAACTCGTCTCACACTCCGGTGTCCAAACAAAAGGTACTGACTTCTGAGTCAGTCTCGTCAGAGGAGTCGAAATCTGTGAAAATCCTTTCATAAATTTTCTGTAATATCCGGCCATACCCAAGAAACTACGTACCTCAAATACCGTAGTCGGCCTTGGCCAATCAGCAACAGCCTGAATCTTCTGGGGATCTACAGAAATGCCTTCTCCGCTAATCACATGCCCCAGAAAAGAAATGCTCTTCAACCAGAATTCACACTTAGAGAACTTGGCATACAGCTGATGCCTCCTCAAAGTCTCCAACACAATCCCCAAATGTCTGGCATGATCATCCTCAGATGCAGAATATACCAGGATATCGTCAATGAAGACGATCACAAACTGATCCAAATACTCCCTGAATACTCGGTTCATCAGATCCATAAAAATCGCAGGCGCATTGGTTACCCCAAAAGGCATAACCAAAAACTCGTAGTGCCCGTACCGAGTACTGAAAGCAGTCTTCACCACATCAGTTTCCTTCACCTTCACCTGATAGTATCCGGATCGCAAATCAATCTTCGAAAATACCGAAGATCCGGAAAGTTGATCAAACAAGTCGTCTATCCGAGGCAAAGGGTACTTGTTCTTGATCGTGACCTTGTTCAAATCTCTGTAATCAATACACATACGGAGTGTACCGTCCTTTTTCTTCACAAATAATACAGGTGCTCCCCAGGGCGAAACACTAGGACGTACAAAACCTCTGTCAACCAACTCCTGAAGCTGAACTTTCAACTCAGAAAGTTCTTTCGGTGCCATCCTGTACGGAGCTTTCGATATCGGAGCGGTACCCGGAAAAACATCGATAGAGAACTCCACATCTCTATCCGGAGGTAAACCAACCAACTCCTCAGGAAAAACATCAGCAAACTCCCGTACCACAGGGATCTCAGAAATAGAACCAACCTCCAGGTTCAGATCCCGCACCGAAGCCAAAAATACTGGGCATCCTTTCTTCCACATTCTGCTCACCTCCAACGCAGAAATCAGACTGGAGAGTACACCTCGTAATCCCTGAAATACAACTCTCTCTCCAGCCATAAGCAAACTCACTTGCTTCTTCAGACAGTCTATCTGGGCCTCATACTGACTCAGCCAATCCATGCCCAGAATCACATCATACGACGAAATCGGCAATCGAATCAAACTAGACTTCCACTTCTTGCCAGAAATCTCGATCTCACACAAACAAAACTGTCGAGCAATCAATGGATTCCCAGCCGGTAAAATCACAAACAAAGAAACCGGTAGAACCATCGAATCCAAATGTAAAATCTCAAAACAATGCTCGGACAGAAAAGAATGACTCGCTCCAGAGTCAAACAAAACACGACAGGGCTGATCAGAAATGTAAATCATACCTGTCACAACATCCGGAGCATCACGAGCCTCCTGCTGACTCAGACTGTAAACTCGTGGCTGAACTGGAACAGGAGCTGAAGCAACAGAACTACTCTGCTCCCTCTGAACAGTAGGTGGTCTCCGCGGTGCAGAACTAGAACCACCACCTCTACCAGCAAATCCCTCAGGGCGAGGAGGAACAGTCCTCGGTCTTCCTGTTGCTGAACCAACAGGTCTGACAAAGCCCTCAGATCGCTGCTCAGAACGCTGATCAAATCCCATCTGCGGACATTCTGCAATCCGATGTCCTGACTGACCACATCGAAAGCACAGACCAGCCATCCTGTAGCACTGGCCATGGTGTCGTCGTCCACAACTCTGGCACACAGGTGCCGTACTGACAGATCCAGAACTAGTCGTACTGGTAGCAGTACCAGACGATCCTCCGCTCTTCCTGGAATCTCCAGATCCAGATCCAGGAACAAATCTCCTCTTCCCAGAGGAACCACTGCCAGATGTCTCTCCTCCAAACCTCTTCCTACTCGCAGTCCACCGCTGCTGAGTAGCCGTCATGTCATTCTCAATCAGACGAGCTCGCTCCACAAGCTCAGAGAAATCAGTAATCCGGAACGGTATCAGAGGCTGCCTCAAGGTGTCTCGTAAGCCTCTCAGAAATCTGTAGCACCTCTCAGCAGACGTGCTAACCAGCTGCGGAGCGTACCTGGCTAATGCAGTAAACTCAGCCTCGTACTGCATCACCGTCTTGCTCCCCTGAACAAGTCTCAGAAAACTCTCCTGCATCTGCTGTCGTGCAGAAGGGGGAACAAACCAGTCCCGAAATACTTCAGTGAACTCCTCCCAAGTTATCAAGGAGTTCAATCTGCCCTGAAATCTGGCTGCTTGCTGGCCATCCCACCAGTGCTCAGCCTCTCCGTCCAACAGAAAAACAGCTAACGGAACTTTCCTGTCTGCAGGACACTGCATCCCGTCAAAAGTCTTCTCCAATCTCCTCAGCCACTCCTCGGCTGCTCTGGGCTCCACAGCGCCCTCAAACCTCGGAGGTTTCAACCTCAGAAATAACTGCAAATGTCGATCAATGTCCTCAGATCTAACAGTCGAAGCTCTGCTCTGAGTCTCGCTCATCATCTGAGCAACAAGTGAAGCAAACTGTGAAAGCGTATCAGCACCGACCACTGGGGCTGTACTCCCCACTGGTGCTGCCTGATCGTCACTCTGACCGTCTGTCATGTCTGGGTCTGGCTGATCCATACAGAAAAATCCAGAAAATCCGGAAAACTATCACAAAACAACACAAAATAACACAATAAAAAGCCAAACGACCCAAAACTACCTCCCAGACAGACTCACTGATCACTTCCTAGAGCTCTGTTTTACAATCCAACCTGTTTCCAAAACCAGTGCTCTGATACCAAAAAAAGCTTGTCACGACCCGACCCGACGGGGACGGATCCCGCCCGCGCCGGATCGCGACGGAGAATAGCTAACCAGGATCTGGCTTTGGATTAAGTTACTGAACTGATCTTCCAAATTCTTAACTCAACAGAAGCACACAGAACAACAGAGCTACTAAAAACATCAAATGCAGCGGAACAAAACATCTATCTTTTCATTTCCTCAAAATAATCATCTACAGAACAGTACAAGGCTTTCAACAGAAAGAAAGACAGAACAGGAAAGCCATGACTGTACAAAAATCAAAAGTACAAAAGTACCTAATCTGATCAGACTCCGAAATCTAATCCTGGACTTCCTTGCCCTTCCCAGAACCTGAAAACCACCAGAAAGCAAGGGTGAGCTCAACAGCTCAGCAAAGCAACAAACCTCCAATCAAAATCCTCAGAAACTCAAAACCAATACAGCAGACAAATCCGTACAGAAATCAGAACGGAATCGGACAGATATCAAATCAACAGAACTGTACGGAAACAGAAGTCGTATCAAATCAGAAACAGAACAGATCAGACATATCAGATCAACAGAATCAGATTCGTACAGATCATATCAGAACAGAACAAATCAACAGAGTCAGAATCAGAAATCAGAATCGTACGGATCACATTATATCATAATCACAATTTCGTACAGAACAGAACAGATACAGAAAATAGTACAGATACATATAGCTAAATGCCCTGACACTGACGGAATCTCTACGGATTCCGGCCCCTTATGCCTCCCTTCCCAGACACTGACTGAATCTCATAGGATTCAGGCCCCTTATGTCTCCCTTTGTGCTCACGGCACCAAAACAGATGTGCTTATAGCACCAAAACAGAATTCATCGGATCCGGAACAGAACAGATATCAGATTTGATCTCATTGCAGATTTCCCGTTTCACTAACTGAATCTCATAGGATTCAGGCCCCTTATAACTCCCTTTTTATAGCTTATACACATAGCGTTTCATTTCAGAGAAAATCCGGACAAATCAGGAATTACTCAAAAATCGGGCAGCACAACGGCAGTGTACAGAATTTACACAATTTTCCTGAAAATCAAAATTCACCAAATTCGCACAGAATATAGATATCAACATTTCAGAACATTTATTCTACCGCACAGAGAATTTCCAAGTTCACAGAAAAATCCAGTCGACTAAAAACACAGTCGAAGCAAAAATATCCGGACAAAAATCTTCAAAATATAGTCAAAACGTGCACACCCGGCACGGCAACGATATACAAAAAGTTACGCGGTAAAAACTGAACCGTTCAAAAGATACGGACGAAAATCGCTAACGGAAACAAAATCCGGACAGAAAATACCGCCAAACACGACGGTTCTGAAAATTTAGAAAGTCGGATTGTGCCTTACCTTGTGCACAGCAATTTCCTCAACAGTCTCCTCGGACGAAAACAGCTCGGCGTCGCCCGAAAATCCGCTTTTCCACTTTTTCCTTCGTTTTTCTCTCTCCTCAGCTTTTTCTCTCTCGTCAAAATATCTCATTTCTATATATATCCAGACTGATCGTCCTGGACGATCGAGCTTCGTACCGGACGATCCATAAAGAGAAGAATTCCGTCCAGACGAAAAATTACATATCGTCCCTGGCGATAGGTTCACGGGAGAATTTTCGTCCAGACGATCCACACTTCGTCCAGACGAACCAATCAGCCAAACAAGGTTTTTCTGCACAACCTGTACCGATCGTCCCGGACGATCCAACTTCGTCCCGGACGAACCTGGAGCAAAACTGATATTACAATAGGTTCCTTATTCTTATCTAAAAATATATAAAAATAATATAATTAGCACATAGCCCAGCTAGTAACCAATATCCACAACCGAAATCAATACATCAAATAGAAATAATATGCTTATAATAATTCATTTTCAAAGCAATGTGAACATATATGATGTAAACATGTAACAATTAATATGAACAATATCATTTATACCATGTACTTTCAACATATTATTGTTTGCTCAAGAAAAATGAATTTGATATGAACCCCACCTTCTAGGCTTAGGAATTCTTTTTTTTTTTTTACGAGGTAGATTAATTTCTAAATAACCAAAATTTTTGTGATGTTTTTGGCAGGGTTTATTTAGCTCTAGGATCTCAACTTCCTATAAGCGTAAGACCTCATAGTTAATTACCCCTCTCACTCATAGGAGAGCACTCGCAATTAAAGATGGGTTGCTTTGATGTAATTTTAGATTTAAACTTTAGTGATCTAAGATTCATTTCGATTAATGATAGAAGTCAGCGGGGGGGAGGGGGGGGTGGAGGTAGACCTAATCAAAATTCAATGGTTCCATTTTCCTGAGAATATCAAAGAAATCTGATTAGCAATCATAGGTTGACTCCTCTCAAGGATCCTGAGTAGATCAAGAAAAGTGAGTGTAGATTTTGGTTTATTATTATGACACCTCAAAATTCAACGTTTAGTACAACATGTTCTGACCCAATTTAAAAGAGGTAAATATTTGATTTTTTTATCTTTTAAACTCTTTTGCATATGTTTGGTATATGTTTGAAAAGTTCTATATATGTTTTGAAGCGAGTTTGAGAGGTTTAAATGTATATTGGAGAAATATGGCATTTTTTCCCTAAAACACTTAAGTGTTGAGTGTTCTAGTACCTTAGTATTGTGCTCTCTAATTTTGGCATTTGAATTAGCGTCGCAGTGCTCAAACAATAGCACTTAGGAGTTGGGCCATTTTCCGCACTTAAAATATTATTTTTCCACTGTTCACTCCACTCAATTCATTTTAGCAACTGAAATAGAGAGCAAAATATAAGATTTTTAGATAAAGACGAACGGGATTTGGGCCACTTCAGGTCATTTTTAGTCGTCGGTCATGTTCTAAAAGTTGTCCAAATCAAGGTAGGTCACATAAAGCCTATCTCAGTTTTTAAAAATAAGAAGTTTTTTAATTTTTTCATTAAATTTATTTTTTAATCTCAAAATGAGGATAACTTTATATTGGTAAAACTTTCATCGCGCAATTTTTTTTCCGTGCAACTTTTTTTATGTTATAAAGATTGAGATTCTAAATATTTTTTAAAAATTTTACACTAAGGTTTTGAAATTTATACTATTTTTATTAAATAGAAAATAATCTGAACTCTGAATTATAGTATGATTAAAGTCTTAAGATATTATTATACACAATATTTGATAATTTGATTATATTTTAAAAATATGAATTCACGCTTAGTAGAGTTTTTGGTTGTCTATTGTTATAAAAACTATAAATTTTTGAAATGAGCTCAATTATGCTTTAATTGTTACAATATGATGAAATATACGTTTATGTAATTGAACTATCTAATATTTAATAGGTTTATTATGAAAATGTCTATTGAGAGATATAAGAGCCAAAATCTTTTGAGATTATATATAGGGGGTGTCAATTTTGGGTCACTACTCGGGTTCAGGTCTGACCCAAAACTTACTTAGCACTATTTGGGTCAACTGGAACTCGACCCATTTCATCAAATGGGTCGATTTTTTGGACCGGGTCCAAGTCAACCCAACATAACCCGAATGACCCAGGATCGACCAAAAATTGATGGTTTTAAGGTGAAAAAATGGGTTAATATCCAATTTTTTAATAAAAAATGGGTCAATCTCGGGTTTCCAGGTCAAAAATGGGTTTTCGGGTGAAATGGGTAATAAAACAGGTCAATTTTGGGGTACTAGATCAACTCGAACCCAACTCAATTTTTTAAAATGGATCGATTTGCTGAACCCGAACCCGACCCATTTTGTGTCCGAGTTGATCCTAACCCAAAATTTTTTTGATCAGGTTCGAGTTGAATTTTCAGGTCGTGTCGAATATTGACACCCCTAATTACATATAAGACTAGGACTCTGAATCTGAAAATATCTAAAATTTAATATATTGGGAGTCATAGAACTAAAATCTTGGATTCTATCAAAAAGAGAAGGAATTCCATTTATAGTCATAAATGGCTAGAATCTTAGATTTTATCTAAAAGAGGGGGAAATCTATTATATTTTGTTCTATAAAATATAGTGCATATAAAATTTAGTTTGTTTAACTGCTTAATATTTTTTATTCAATGCCCAATGCCACAGTGCTAGAATTCATGGTATTGTAATATTGGGCACTTAATCATATTTTAAAACTATTTAATATTAAATATCCCTCACCACCCAATACTTATCCTTGTATTTCATTCTACTTGTCATTGGAAAAAGGGAGAGGAAAAGAAGAGAGGGGATTAGAGAGGGTAGGAGAGAGAATGTTGCTCAGGGCATTTTTCTTCATCGATTCTATTTCGAGATTTCTTTTGATCGTCGTAAGTAACCTAAATTTTATTCATATTTTTTAATAGAATCGTGATTGGTAAATTAATAGTTATGATGAGTTGAAGCTAATGAATAACATATAGATTGTCAAGGATTAGATAGAATGTAGTTGGGTTATTACACGTCATACATGATATCAAATGGCATATATAAAATGATATGATTGATGCACAATGAATGTGGCATTTACATGTAAGCAAAGAAGACTGACTGTGAATATTATAATTAAAATACAATTTTGCTATTAAAATAATAAACCATATACATGAGGGTTAGCCAATGGGATTCTCTTAAAAAATATAGATTTGTGGTATAGTCTCGGATGATATTTTGTAATTGATTAATTCATTATATTGTCGGGCAAAGAGTGACAACTCTTTTTTAATTTATTGAAAGCCACATGTTAAAGTAAATAGTTAAAAGATGTCATTGATCGATAATGATGGACTGATTGATAGATAGATATAAATGATAGATATAAGGATGAAAGCACTATGTTAAACTAGATGTCTTGCCTTGCTATTCATAATTATATCCATATTTGTATTTATATGATAACATATATATGACTGATAGAAGCATTGAAACTGACGTAACATGAAATAACATACGACAAGAATATTGATAAACATTAATAGACGTGCGAGTATATAACACATTGATTATTATATTGATATGATATACTAAAAAATAGCTATACATGAAATAATAGTTGATAGAAGCATATAGTAGAATTATCAATATAAATATAATTCACAGATAATTGATGCTTGTTTGATTGTACAACACATGTTATTGATTTATAAATTTTTTATTAATTTTATTATAAATTGATAAACTGTTTCTGCTTATTGAGATAACATTATTTTACTGATCATATTGATTTTTACTTGTGATTGATATTGATTGCATAGATTATTTATCATTTGTACTTATTGTTTATTAACTGATTAGAATGGGAGCGTATACATATTCATTATTTTATCTTGTATTGAATATAATGGTAGATTTTGATAAATCATTGAGCATTGTAAACTCATAATTTGATTTTTTTTATTATTTTCAAGTATTGGAAGGGGTTAGAATCCTCTGAAGTGAGACTGACCAGTATTTTTAAGTTTTATTTTATTTTTGTATTTTAGTTTATTTTTTTAGTCATGAGCTTTAAAAGGGTATTTTATTGTCTGATATGATCTACTGGCTATTGTAAATTAAATTTTAAAGGCATGTATATAGAAATATTTTGATGCATATGATTTATAATTATTTTCAATAGGTTTATTTTTATTGAAGGATATTTAAAGGCTTTAGCAAATTAATTAAGAGATAAAGCATATAATTATTCTAAATTTAGAACTTAAGATGTTGTAGTTAGTACTAGAACAAAAATTAATGGAAGTATTAAATTGTAGTGAGTGTCATAGGATTGATTATGAGTGGGGTAGAAATTGGGTTGTATAGATTTTATTATTTACATATTTAATTGATTTATTTGTATTTATATACATACATCGAGTTTATATGCATGATTGATTAAAAAAGAAAATTATATTACTGGACAAATGAACAAAGTGTAGCAGTAACTCTAGTGTCTTCTGATAGTGTGTTACAACTTGTCAATTTGGTTGCTAAGATTGTAAGTGATAATAAATATAGATAATCAGAGATAAGGGACTACGATGAAGATAAACACTTACAAATGTTTCATAAGTTGAAGTCACCATTATTTAAGGGGTTTGTAGAACTATGAGTAGTAAAAGACTGGTTGTTAAGAGTAGAAAAAAAAAATTGTCAGCATATAATGCCCTTAGAGCAAGAAACTGTTACTAGCAGTATTCTTGTTTGAGGGTGAAGCAAAAAGATGATGTATATGATAGAACTAAAGAAATTCTAGAGAAGGGTGAACGCAAAGATTATTTGAAAAGAGTTTATTGCTATTTTTAGGAAATGGTTCATACCTCCATCAGTCCGATGGAAAATGCAAGAGGCCAAGGAGAAAAGATAGAGATGTAGTATGAAATAGAGTTTACTCTACTAGTCAGGTATGATCGACATGTAATTAGTACATCATAAGAGAAATGTTATAGATTTATGAGAGGATTAAAAAATAAATTGAGACACCCATTAGTACCATTAAGAATTCAGAAGTTTCTAAAATTTGTTGAGAGAGCATAGTAGAGAATGATTTAGCTATACCATTGTTCAAATAGGGCATGATGAGAAAAAAGATGGTTAAAGAATTCAATACAAGCAAGTTGGAAACTTCTCAAAAAAACATGATAGGATACCCAAGTGTCCTAGATGTTGAAAGAGAAATATTGGGTAGTATTTTCTAATCATGGGATAATGCTTTAGATGTGGACAATGAGAGCATTGGATGGTTAATGGCCTACAACAAAGACTGGGAGAAGGATCTGTATTGAGAGCAGAACAATAAAACCAAGCCAATAGACAAAGGATAACTGGTTCTAGATGTACAATTAAGGATTAGTGAATAAGACTAAAGCTTTTGAGAATAGGATAAATAGGAGAGGTGTGAGGGGGAGTCAGAGAGATCCTACTCATTTTGCCATGATAGTCTAAGTACAATCAAGAGTCTAACATTTTGTACAACAAGATAATAGGGATTTGTCTATGAGATCCACTGGTACAATTAATTATCCAAAAAAGTTATTTTATTTAATATTTATTGATACTTAATTCATAATTAATTAATACCATTGCATAATATATTGAATGCATGCATAGATGGGTGGGTGACTTTTATACGATTGATGAATTAATAATTAGTACTTTATTTAATTTGCTAATAACTGTATTGATTTATTTTTTATTTGATTTTATCATTGATTTATTTTTATTGAAATTATTTTATTATGCTTTATTCTTATTTTGTCTTGTTTGTATAACGATGGTGGAATGTCGGGGATGATATTTTTCTAAGATGGGGAGTGTAATAACTCAAAAAATTTTAAAATAATTTTATTTGAAAAATATGAAATTTTGGATTGCGGTGTTGTACTGGCCAACACAGCGGCACCTGGAAGTGTTACCATGAAATTGAAGCCTCTATTCTACAGTAACTATAGATTTAGCATACTACACAATGATGTTGGGATTCGTGACCTCGTGGCACTAGGAACTGAATTATATTTTTAAAATACTTAATATTAAATATTCCTCACCACCCCATATGTATCCCCCCCCCCCCCTTTTTGGAAGAAGAGAGATGAAAGGGGGAGAGGGGAGGAGATAGGTTTCTCGAGGCATTTCATCTATCAATTCCATTTCAAGATTTCTTCTTATCATGATAGGTATGATTTCTAGTATTTTAGTCCTCCTAAACTTGATAAAAATACATTTTCTCTTAATTTATTAAACTATAACTGTGTAAATCTTAGTATCTTATAGATATAAATTTTATGAGCATTTTGACATTAATATTATTGAATTTCACCAAGTAAATTAATAGTTATTATTTTTTGAAGTTAATGAATAATATATAGATTGTCATTCATTACATCGAATATAGCAAGTTATTGCACTTCATATATGATATCAAATGACATACATGAAATCATAAGCAAGTTATTGCACTTCATATATGATATCAAATGACATACATGAAATGATATGATTGATACATGATACTACTATAAGTAAAATACAAGTTGGCTATTAAAATAATAAATCCTATTATGAGGGTGGGTCAATGAATTTTCCTTAAAAAATAGAGATTTGTGGTATAATCCTTGATGTTATCATGTAGTTGATTGATTGGTTACACTGTTGGGTACAGAGTGACAAATCTTTATTGATTTATTGAAAGTCAACTATTAAGGTAAATAATTGAAAGATGTGATAGATCAATAATGATAAACTAATTGAATAGATGGAAGCATGAAAATATCATATTAAAACTAGATGTCCTGACATGTTATTAATAATTATATTTATTATCATTTGCATGATATCACATATAAGATTGATTGAAATATTGATATTAATGTAGCATAACATAACATATATATGATATGTATACTGATAGACATTGATAGACGTACGGGTATATAACACATTGATGAACATATTGATATGGCACACTAACAAACATTTATACATGACATAATAATTGATAGAAAATTATAGTAGAATTATCAGCATTAATGTAACTAATAGATAATTGATGCTTGTTTTACTGTACATCACATTTTACTGACTTATATACTTTTTACTAATTTTTTTAGATATTGATAGACTCATTTTGCTTATTGAGATAATTTTATTTTACTGATCATATTGGTTTCTACTTGTGATTGATGTTGATTGCATAAATTAATCCTTGAATCACGTGAATCAATCACCATGACTCTTTATAACTCTCAATCAATATTCAACTCCTTATGACTCCTAATCATTGAATCACGTAGATCAGTAGGATATTACGTGGATTTATCATATCTTATATCTGATATCATTCAGTATTTTATTTAAAATGCAATAAAATCATATCAAATCGTTCAGAATGATTAAATCTATAATATATCCAACCTTGCATGATGAAAGCTTATGAAATTAGAAACTAATACATTTTTTGACAGATTTAGGAGAGATAAAATTCGTAGAAATCAAAATAATTGAAAACAGAAGTAAGAGATTAATCGTTTACAATAAATAGAACAAAAAATGTTACATGAATGGTTGATAAATATGATACAAAAGATTTTCTCTCTCCTCTATCCTCTTCACCTCTTTTAATTTCTTCCTAGCCAAGCAATCAAGTGAGAATGTGAGGGAATGATATTTATAAATATAGGCCTAGCGTCACAGCGCTCACCAGATTAATGCTAAAACACTCTTCTTAAGAATTTTTATATTTTTCAAGAAAAATTATTTCATGTATTTAAGTTATTACATAGGAAAAGGTCAGAACCTTGTGGAGTAAGGTTGATCAATATTTTGAGGTTTTAATTTGTTTTTCTATTTTAGTTTATTTTTTTATAGTTAGAAATTTTAAAATGATAGATTCATGTTTAATGTGATATCCTAGCTATTGTAAATTGAATTTTGAAAGAATGAATATAGAAAAGTTTTGATGTATATGATTTATAGTTAATTCAACTAAATTTATTTTTTTATTTATATTTAGTGACTCTAAAAAATTAATTAAAAGATAAAATAGATAATTCTTTCAAATTTAAATATTGGGGTATTACATCTCCAGTCATATAAAAGCTCTTTTACTGACAACACTACCACAATTAGGAATAACTATAGATGATCCACCTCTCCTAGAATCTATAGTCCCAAACTTACTCCTCTTCCCAAAAATTTCATAGTTAGAAATCTTGCCTCCAAATCTCTTCCTACTTGCATTCCAATATTGCTTAGTAGCTATCATGTCACTCAATCATCAGGCTCTCTCTATAAGCTCATAGAAATCAATAATGTGAAACGGAACCAACAGCTATCTTTGATTATCCTGAAGCCCTCTGAGAATTATATAACACTTCTCTTCAGATGTGTTGATCAGCTGCGGAGCATATAACAAGCAATAATAAACTCTGCCTCATATTACATAACAATCATGCTCTGCTCCTCTAAACCGGTCATAGAAATATCTCATGTATTTGTTGTCGTGAAGGCGAAGGTACAAACCACAATCTGAAAATATCTATAATCCTTCACAACTAATTAGGACATTCAGTTTTCCTTAAAACATCTTCTTTTGCTGGCCAAACCATCATCACTCAGCCTCCCCATTTAATAGACATAGCCATGGACACTTTTCTCTTTGAAGGACTCTACATACCCTCAAAAGTTTTCACCAACCTCATAAGCCAGTCTTCTGTTACTATGTGCTAAATAACACCCTCAAATCTCTGGGGTTTCAACTTCAAAAACTTATATAAATGTTTATACACATCATCAAACCTCATAGAATAAATTATGTTATGGTATTCACCCATCAACTATGCTACTAAACCAAAACTAAGACATCGAATCAGAACTAACAGCAGAAGCAATACTCTAGACAATCACACAAAATGCACACATGTGAATTAAAACATGTACATGAAAATAAATAGAAAAGAATGCCCAATACTACCAAAAACTACCTTACTTCAACTCCTTTAGTTCTATTACTATTATTTTCTCCGAATGGGATACCAAAAATTGGCTATCACAACCCAAAATTATATGATATGTTCTATCTATGGGCTCAAATTGAGTTGAGTTGTGACATCACGTATCTTTGATGTTGTAACATGCATAGCTTCTCTTCTAACTCGCCATAGAGAAAAAGTTGTTCTCACATCCAACCATTCTATATGTAAATCCTTTTTGTTACTATGCTCAACACAACTCTAATTTGTATCATCTTCATAACTGGAGAGAAATTTTCAATGTAATCCACTCCATCCTTTTGTTGAACTCCTATTACATCGAGCCTTGCTTGAGTTCTATGTCTCAGGATTAAAGAAGTGGTTTTTTAAGTAATTATGGAGAATTACAAATTGAAAGGGTTCCAATAATGTTAGCTTAATAATTGTAAAAAAAATTATTAGCATTCTATACTTGTTTATAGCTACTTTATTATGATAACAGGATTATTATTTCTCTACATTTACATACAGTTCTATTTTTGCTTGCAACTGATCTTTGTACTTTAGTTTATACACACTGAGCATTTGAAAGAATTAATACTTAAAAAGCCAAAGTATTTCCCATTAATACACAAACAGATTGGAAAATAGAAGCAAATGCAAAGAAAGACAAAATAAGAGTTCCTTCCATTAATGTTTTCATCAGCCATCCTCTACAAGTGGTGGATCAAACAGCATTGGCCAGAGATTTACAACAGTAGCTGAAAAAATAATAAGAGTTCACTCATTCTATTTTATGGTATATCAAAAATATATACTAAAGCAAAGCAAAATATAAAAGGATTAAAAAAAAAAACAAAGGATTCTATAATAATGCAATGAAAGGTCTGCTGCTACTTCGCCCTATTATGGAGATTGCTGGCATGCTAGCTTGTGACCAAACAACTCAAAAAGTTCGAGTTCATTAGCTTCTGCTGTGAACACCCAAAAAGATAGAAGATGCCAAAAGGTGGTTTCATAATGGGAGCTTCCTCAATTTCCCTAAGGCAATTGGCCAAAGATAACATGTAAGAATCAGCAGAATATCAGATATTATTGAGTGTTTATTGAGGCTTTGTTTGGGACGGTTTTTTTACTGTTTTCTAAAGCAATTTTTTAGTGAAAAAATTTATTAAACTAAAAAATTTTATATTAAAAAGTTGTTTTAAAAAGCCGTAAGAAAGCCATCCCAAACAAAGCCTGTTCGTACAAGTATTTGTATGGTTTAAAATAAATTAGAAATAATTCAGAACAAATGAAGATGAGAGACAGCTAAAGAAAGATAGCAGTATCCTCCATTGCAATAGCAATAACTTGTAAGCACTACTTAAAATTGAGCAATTTGAGACAAGCCTTGAGGCACTGCTCAAATACTGACAAATAGTAATAAACCAAGCAGAAAAAAACAATAGCGTAAGAAATAAAATTTACTAAAAGAACAACCATGCATCCATCAATCATCATCCCCTTTCATATTTTTACATCGCCACCAAGGTTGCATACATAAAGAGAGAGAATGCTGAAATTCCATATAATTCTTGACAACCAATGCAATCATATATCAAACCATCACTTCCAAGACTAACAACTTATCCACATGGTTTACATCACCATTTGTTTGCATTAGACTATCATCAAATTGAGGCTTCATTTGGGACGGCTTTCTTACTGCTTCTTAAAACAGTTTTTTAGTACAAATTCTTTTTACTTCTTCTTAAAGCAGTTTTTTTTTTTAATTTTTGTACTAAAAGACTGCTTTAAGAGGCAGTATGAAAGCCATCCCAAACGAAGCCTGAATCCAGCATAAAAAGTTTCTTCTTAGCAGATCTTTTATTGCAAGCATTATATTACGTAGAATTAACACACGAAAACTGGCGCTTCCAAATATCAGGAATTATAGATGAAACTTTTGATCTAGGATCTCATGTTATTTAAAATTATTGAAATAAAATATAACAGAAAAAAAAAAGTAGAAAAAGAGAATACAAGAAAATAGCCTGAGAATGGAATGCATCTAAATGTAACCATCATGAAACGCTCAGAAAATTTAATTTATCGTCAATCCTTTAGCTACTCTTTCATTTCTTTACCGTTGGTGAATAAATTCGAATTCTATGCATGACACATTAGCTTTTCTGAATGCCAAACTGTCAATAAAGTATTGAAGGACTCATAAAACTTCTACAAAATTGTTTATATAAAGATAACAAAAATTTTCTTGATAATTAATAATGAAACTCGAAAAAATTGCAAGTGATTTCCAAAACAGTTATCATAAAGACTTTCAAAAGCAAATATTGCAAAGAATTACTTGCTGGATGGGACATTTTATTAAAAAGTTGCGCTTTGCAGAATTGAAATGCTTAGTGTTCCAGAAACCAATTTCCACCAATCTTGATTCCAAGGTTTCTATATAACAAGAGTTCCATTATGACTAACCATTTCAAGATTGATATGATGTTGACCTCAAACAAAAATGAGGTCAACATCATATCAATCTTGAAATGGTTAGTCATCTTCACTAATTCTTTATATCTAATTAATAACCATTATATTAAATTAAGATAAGTAATTTTTCTTCAGGATTAAACAGAGGACTTAACATTTTACGTTAGCCATTGTTTCAATATATAGCATATTCTATATTAGTATCAAGCAATTTTAATGATAAGTATTCATGATTAAGCCTAGAGATATCTAATGATCATAGTTAGGCTTCTTTTTAACACACCAACACACTTGTTTCCAGTGAACCATTCATTAAAATGGGAAGCATGCCTAATTTAATCCCAGTAAGTAGGAACACCCTACTCGTCTTCCAGCAGCCACAACTGGTGCTAACTAACTATAAGAAAATGATCCAGTTAACATGAAATGGCTAGTCATCTTACTCCAATTCTTTATAGGTACTAAATAACCATAAAATTAAAATGACAGAATTATTTTTTCTGCAGAATTGAGAAGTGTCTAAAAAGTTTATGATAATCATTGTTATAATATATAACAACAATATATCCGTATCTGGTAATTATTTAGATGAAAACAAGAAAACATTTATCATTCAAATTAAATGTTGTAGAAAAAGGAATTTAAACTAACATTATGTTTGCAAATTTTGATAAGAAAATGCTCAGAACACATGTAAAAATGCAACTCAGTTGTAATGAAGCTAGACTGTACTCTGCATAAATAGTGTTTTGAAGTCCCTAGATGAATAAAGGTCATAATGTTACCAAGAAAAAATGGAGGCGATAAGAATGTGTGCTGCTTTCTGAAAGTGAACTTCACCAGGCAACTATGAATGAATGATTTGTATTGAGATCGAATAAGAAACCCATAGCTAAGTTCAAATCAAATATTTACTAGTGGTAACAAACAAAAGTGTGACATCAAAATTACAATCCCTGGAATTAAAAAAAACGCACGTACACACACATAGTGATCTCACTCTTGAACAATCCGTCAAATTAACTCATTCATTATTTCTTCCAAAACATACACCATGCTATACACAAGACAATAAATGGTTCCCAATTTGTATAGCCAACGCATGCGGACTCCTAGCAAAAAGGCAATTTCCTCCATATCCAAAGAGCATGTCATATTTACCCTTTTTTATCCTATCTTCCAGGTACAAATGGTATAAAGCAAAACAATCACCGATATTATTAGATTGGGTAAAAATTTATTCAACTATCAAATCTTATATTCTATTAACTCCATCTGTAAGACAAAGGCATTGCATTGCACTGGTTAAATGCTAGTACATGCATACCCAACGTGCAATGGTCAAGTCATGGAAGTATCATATGAACTTGCTTCATTGATGCATATTTGACCCTCTCTTGACGATGTATTTGTAGGATTCACATGCATTAATGTATTTATATATAACTAAGACATGAACTTTTTCACAGTCCAGGCAAATATTCTTCATTTTGTTATAAAAAAAAAACTTGGTCGACCTCTTGCTTCATTATCAAATAAATTTCTAGCATATATTGCAAATAGCGATAAGTACTAGGAGATGCAAATTAATTTCTGAACATTACATTTGTTGGAAAGTTCTTCCTACAAAAGCTTCATTATCGTTAAGGTTGCCAAGGTGTAAAGAGCAAGGACATGAGCAAGATGAGGCCTCCTCTAAGTTTTGCTTACTTTCAAAACTTCATAGGTTGCCCAATTTAGAATGCAGCATCTTAAAATTAATGAGCTTGCATTTTGACCATTTATTGCTGGTTATAGATAACTGGAAATACTTCAGCAGAGCAAAAAGCTTGAACCAACCATACAAAATAGATTATCGACAAAGCTGTGAAGGTACAATAAGTTAAGTCATGCATAAATAGACCCATCATAGTAGAGGACTTGCAAGACATGCACGCATCTATTGAAGATATCATCAAGCCAAACATTAAACACCATCCCCAGCACGCATTTTCCTAGCATATTGGATGAACATAAAAACCATTCAAGTTCACCGGTAATATCATGTACAAAAAATTTCAACATCATCAGTTCTCACCTCTCATTATATGGCTCACTTATGAATGAACTTATTTCCCTAAAGCCAAATTAGCAGAATTGTCTCAGGAGCTTCAAGTCCACTCCAATATAAAAGAAATCAAAATAATCCCCTGACTGTTTGCATGTGATTAATTAGTCTCAGAGTATCACATTTCTCCAATTTAGTCACTCAAATATACAAAATTGATTCTAAATGGTCCCCTCGGGTACAAATTGATAGAAATTGTGATATAAAATTTGTCCCAATCTAATCCCTAGACTATACAAAATCTATCTCAATTTAGTCCCTGATGGGCTATTTGGGATAAATTTTGTATGGTTGAGAAATTAAATTGAAGAAATGTGATACTCTTGAGCTAAATTGGTCACATATCAATAGTCAACGAGACTATTTTGAACTTTTTCTCTCACTCAACCGTCAAGACAAAACTTAAGCTATTCAAGAACATAAAACCCAATGAAATCACTATCAACAAGCATCAACCTCTTTTCAAGATGAAATGGTCAACCATGAGTTGATATGAGATATGTTTGACTTGAGGACTGTGGAGTTTATCAACTTCCCTTTTTTAATAATTTAAACTTTAAACTAAATATTGCCATTAACTTTCTTCCATAAAAGGTCTACTCTCTTGCCTCATCTTCCCATATTTAATTTGTCCTTCTCTTTAGCAAATTGCTCCACTACAATTTAAAAGTCTCAAATTCGGATTATGCAAACAACCTCTCTGCAAGGCAGGATGAATATGCATGCATAAACCCTTTCTGTAAACCAGACATTGGCAGAAAGCCTCATTCATTGGATACATCCACTTCTTCAACATTCTTCTCAGAGAATTATGACCTTAATTCTCCCCTCCAAAGTTTTCTCTTGGATATGCTATCTTTATTTATGAGCTTATTTTGATTTCTCGAACACTGAGCCTATTCCTTTATTCTTTATTTCACTTGTTTCTTTCATTCCCGCCAAGTTCAGGCAAAGTTTAAAACCACAGCAAATTCATCTTCAGAAATAATCAAGAAAAATGCATTAATAGCATGCCGTCACAATTGTTGAGGTCATAAAATAAATCAAAATCTGACTCAACTCAGTTTGACTGTGCAAGTACCCAAATAAGCCCAAATTGGCTTACTTGGCCTTCAGATAAACATTGTCAGGTCAAGGAAAGTATGTTTTTTTATGGTGATATGAGGACTATCACCATTGTTTATTTAAGATAAGCATCAGCCATACCTTGAATATTCCTAAATCAACCATGACCCAAGTATATAACTAGGCCATGTGATCAATTCATTTAAAGGAAAAAACTTAAAATTTAGAGAGTTTTTAAAATTTGAGATAAATTCCCATTAATAGTGCTCATCATTTTATTGAATAATTGTTCAACTAGTTATCCTATCAGTGGGGAAGATTCCTCTTCTTAAATTTTTGGAATGTTGATAGGAAACACTTGTAGATCTCAAGTATTTCCTATCAATCTTTGAAAAACAGCGAGAAATCTTCACAAAATTCCACACAAAACCATGAAAACAGTAGATAATTTGTATTATTTGATGAAAGGAAAACAGAAAATAGCAAGATACACTTGATCCTCAATTCGAGAGGAGGATCGATCTCTCCCTAAATCTCTAGACGCCGCTAGAGCCCAAAGAAAACCTAAATCTAGGAGATCTCAAATTTCAGCCAAATTCAAGATGCTCTAACCCCAGGAAAACAAACTATTTAATGCATACAAATCAAAAGGAATTCCCTAAACAATCCCTACATTCAATTTCCCTCCAAAAATTCCTTCCAAAATCCTTCCAAAACTGGCTCCCGTGGCTTGCGGTTGCGTTCGGCGCATCCAGGGGGTGGAAGAGTTCCACTCCATTTAACGTGAGCCGATCCCGCGTGGACCGGCTGGACCGGTCTATCAAATGCACTTCTAGAAATGTGAAGAAAAGCTCTTACTAGAACTCTCTTAGTCAAATTCTCAATACAATAACAACAACAATATCAATCCTTTATCCCACTACGTGGGAATATGATTTATACACCAATAAAAATTTCACTTGGACAAATCCTACCTAGCTAGTCAACCATGCTTCACTTTGAAACACATCCACTTTTGAAAGCTAATGGGCATGTTCGTCCACAACCAACCTGACAACATTCTTTCCCACAAGCCAGCCAGACAATGTTGCCCCAGTCCAGCATTTGCCATTTTTGGCAAATAAGCATATATTCCTTGGGGGTTTAGTCCTTCCTAGTTTCTTGCTCCGACATACGCTTCCATCACCAAACCAATGTCACTTGACAATGAACTTTACAACAACCACTTTTACCAATAATCTTATGAAGTACCGTTAAAATTTGGGAAGGGCATGGAAATTTGTACTCAACGCATCCTAATAATAAAACTTTGGCATCTAAGCCAAAACCTCATTGATTTTTTTATGAGTACATCAGCATGAGATTTCAACGCATCTACCATCGGAGGAATCAGAGATCGACGACTACAATTCATAGTCTCTATTTATGATGCATTTATATATTTCTTTTACTTTTTATTTTAGTATTACCAATGTACCCCTGTGAGGGATTTCTTTTATGTTGTAGCCCCGAGGGCATTTGAGTCTTTTATTTTTCTCTTATTGTCTTTTATTTTTCTCTTATTGTGAGACCTATATATAGAGGTCTTCACTATTGCATGAAGGGATGATTATTGATGAATGAAAAATTTTCAGATTTTTGTTCTTAATTTCTTTCTGAGCTCTTGAGAGAAGAGAGAACCCTAGGAGAGGGTCAAAGCAACACCCGACAGCTGCCGGAATAGTCCGGGCGCTCGGTTTCCCCTTCCCCTTTCTCCTCCCCACCCCTTCTCCCCTCATCAAGCCACCGACCACCTGTCCCTCAACCCTATATGGCCGGCCTCTACACCCAATCCCCTTCACCACCCAAATAGCCAGCCACATCCCCATTCCCCCACCCAAACTGCCAGCCAAACCCCTACATTCCCCCCAACACCCACCAGCCAAACACCCCTCCTCCACATCAAACCCGTCGGCCTCACCCATCACACCCGAGCCCTTGATCCCCTTCAAAGCCGCCGGCCAACCAATCACCCAACCCTTGATTCCCCTCCAAATTTTCCTTTATTATCTTCCTAATTAATCTTACTATTGATTTGGAAATGATCTTAATTTGAATTCAAATAATATTTGAAATTCAAAACATTTCCTAATTAATAAATATAATATAGGAAGCCCCCACAAATCACTCCCAATCTGAAATTAATTGTGATTTGTTTATAAATCCCACATATATTGCACCTAGACACATTCAATGAATGTGGACAATTTCCCTTCCCCTCTCTAGGCCGGCCTCTCTCTCTCTCTCTCTCTCTCTCTCTCTCTCTCTCTCTCTCTCTCTCTCTCTCTCTCTCTCAATTGTTTCTCCCATTAATGCTCACATTTTAACCCCTTCCTATTTAAGCATGCCGCCCCATCTTCTCCCCAATTAAAGGAGATTCGAATTCAAAACTATTTCCCTGCCTCACTATTCTAAAATCTGAAATTACAATTTAGATTTTTGGATTTGTCCCCTCTCCCTTCCTTAACCCTAAATCTGAAATTAACAAGGCCTCTCCTAGCCGTGGTCGAAATCCCCAAGCCCCTTCTCCCTCCATTACCTCCCTACTCCCTTGCTACACATATCACCCAAGGAAGAAGATACGCTATTACTTGGTTTACTTCTATCCATGGATGGCCGATCTCGAGCTTGACCGCAAATTCATCTACGACCATCAAGGCTTAGTGGATATTCTACATTCTCCCTTCTTCAACCTCAATGATGACACAGTCGTCGACCGCATCCTCTTCAACTTGACATCTGCTATTGAAGAACACCAAACCTCTGGACATTCACGAATCATCGGACATCCACCAACTTCTTCCCCTCTGGCTAACTTCTCGTTGAGTAAGACTGTAGGCATTCTCTTTCTTTTGGTAGCATCCCTAGACTTGCTGAAATTATTCTCCCGCTGATCCCACCATCAAGAGTGAAAGTGAGGGGAACTCGGGGTGAATTTTCTATTTGTTAAACAGTTGAATTTGTTACTTTAGCATCTAGTGTTACAACGATTTTTATTCTTATTTTAAAATTGTCCTGTTAATCTTTCTTGTAATCCCATACCAAAGCACAACTGCAACTAAGGAATCTTAGATTCTTATCTTGGTGAAACATTAAGTTTAAATTTAGAAAATCTTAACTTGTTATTAATTCCTAAACAATTCTTGTTTCCATATATGTTTCACATCATTTTTTTCCATGGGTTTTCAAAAAAAAAAATATTTAACTCTTAAATGTTTTTTCTTAAATATTCTTAATCAAATCATTTCTCAGTACATAAGAACATTTTTAAATGCAATAATTTGACATTGTTTGTGGGAATATAACATTACTGATCTGCAGAATATGCAACAATTCAACGAGTGCAGGGATTAGAACATCTCTATATGAAAGCTTCTGACCGACCAATTTTTCACTAGAAATGCTTACAGTGAATATAATCTCTAACCACAAAAACATTGCCTAGTCATTCAACAAAAAACTTGGTAGGATGCTAGGAACCTCCTCGGCAATGGTTCTCAGTTTACCTCTTGCCTATCAAGAAATCAATCAATTGACCAAAGACCATTGAATGACTTAGAACTTTCGAAAGATTCACAACTATCTTCCGCAGCAAAAGCTAAAATCAAGTTCGTAGCCCTATGCTTCACAATAGTGACCCCTTAACCTACTTCAAACTATTTGTAGAAGAACACAAAGGCAACACCTCCTTGATACTATATTTGCACATGCGTGTGAAATATTTCATCAAATTCCATTTTAGAAGTAAATCAATTGGTTTAGTGCATCCTCTTATTGAGGAACTCTACTTTCAATAGAATGAAAAAAATATTCAAAATGTATAGTTTGAGTCTTATAAAAATGGATTGCTAGCATTCAAAATGGATCAATGCAATTGTCTCACAAAAACCTTTGAAAATCAAGTAACGATTGATATAGGATGCCAGTATTTTTAGTCTACCTGCAAACATCGCAAAGAGCTCGCCAAAACTTCTACCAAAAAGAATATCAACCAAGGCAATATTTTAGAAGTTAGAACTGATGGTCCGGGACTGCACTGGCAATGAGCAAGTCTGAATTGCACATGCCATTTATGTGAAAAATCCTTAAATTTTGCCATGAAATTTTATGGTAGGCAAATGACTAATTGAAAAGTAGGACATATATTTCACCCAAAAAAAAAATTCTACTCAAACAGACAAGAATTGTGACAGAGACAAAAAAACAATGACATGCAAGCATCAATCTTCGCCTACCAAAAGCAAAACACAATCTCCAAACAACATGGAGCGATGTACAACTTCAAGAAGCTCCTAAATTGTCCATAACAGACTAGAGATGACTGACAAGCCTCCCTCCACTTATAAGGAATACACTATTTGCAAAACATTAATGACATGGCATTTATCAACACCATCATATTTTGACTATCAAGGTGAAACTCCAACCTACATCAATTGCAAATACAATACTACAATGATGGCATTATTTCATGTTGTTACAACATTGAATGCTTCAAATTAAACAAACATGGAATGGCTCTAACATACTACATAATTAACCTCGGGATGACATGAGAAGTCTGACTACTCAATTGGCTTCGTGACCTAGTCCTAAGTCAGCTTCATCGTTCTGCACCTCTTCATATAGTTTCATTGCCCAATACATAAGAAAATTTTAACACCTATACTACTTGAATGATTTCATCAATTACTTTTTAGGCATCTTAGTCACTTGCTACTCATGGATGCATGCAAGATTAGACTAGAGTTTGAGTATGTGAGGCCTGCGAGAGTGGTAAAGGATTTGGTTTGAAGATGTATGGTTTTCAAATAGATTGCTAGTGAAAAATTAGTGGTTGATAGAAATAAAAAAATAAATTTCAAGATATTTGTATAAGGGGGAAAATAAAACTTGGTAAATATAATTTAGAGTGATTTGCATAACAAAATTGGATCTAGAAAGCACAAAATTGACCCTACATAACTTCAGCCATTTAAATGGTAATCATAAAATCCTATTTATAGAAATAAAATTACATGAACAAGTCTGAATTTTAAATTTAATATCTAATCATATTTTAAAACTAGTCAAATTCTATCAGATAAATGAAATTCAGCTTTGAAACTAGCCAAAAAGAATATAATTGAGCCTAATAAAATAAATCAATTTTAAAATAAGAGAAATTTGTTCATAAAAGATATTAACCTATAAATGCATGAAAATTGGTAGGGTTTAACCTATGATGCACAGACACGGACATGACGACATGAATACGACACGACATGGACACGGGACACATCAATTATTGAAAATATAGGACACCGTATTATAGTTTTTATATTTTAAAAATAGTTTATAAAAATAGAATAAGTATAAATTTAAAAATAATTTAGAAATAATAAATTATTTAATTAGAATTTGTGTGCTTAAAATTATTAATATTATGATGTCGAGAGTCAGGCATTGATATCGTTTATCAGTCATCGAGAGAGGAGATGACAATGTTGTCGAGAGCCGGGCATTGATGTTATGCAATAAATATTAGTCATCAATGTTAGGAGGGTGTTTATCACCGATACTGAGAGAGCATTGGTCGTCGATGTTCAGAAGGCGTTAGACAAAGATGAGATGTAAGTTGTGGGTGTAGAAACTACTAGCATCGAGCATCAATGTAAAGACGACATTAGACTTTGATATGAAGATCGTTTTGAAATGTTGATGTTGTAACAACATTAGACATCGATGTTTATATGACATCGGGCATTGTTGTGAAATCAAAGTTGTAACCCGCTAAAAAGATATGAAAAATGAGAATATTCGATGAATGGGGTATTAAGTGCGGTCGGTTGATTTGGCGTTGTGGATAGGAAATAAGAAATTTAATTTTTATATTTTAAATAAGTAAAAATTTTAAATACAAGAAATTATGCTTAAAAAAGAGATAAAATATTTAAGATACGAGTGTCCGACATGCGTGTCCAATTTGTATTTAATGTTTTTTTAATCGAACACATTTTTGGCGTGTCCGACACGTGTCAGAGGAGAGTCGGACGCGTATAGAGTCGGACACTGCACGCCTCTTTGAGGAGAAGTGTCGGTGTATCATAGGATTTAACTCCTTTATAACCTAATTTTACTCATAATAATTATCCTAAAAAAATTGTACTCCACCCTAAAAAGTTCAACCAATTTTCTCCTTTTTTTAATGAGAGATTGACTTTCCTAGTCTATCATATAAACATGAAGTTATTGTTTTATGAGTAACTGATATAAGTGCAATATTAACCAAATAAAAGACACTAGGCATACCTTGTTAAGAAATTCAATATAGCACAGACTAATTTGATGCTTGTTTACATGTATGCTTAAAATTTTACGCACATGAAGGAAAATTAAACGCAAATAAATTATTAGATGCATAGAAAGAAACAATATTCAAGAAAATATAACAAAAACAATATTAAATTCCTAAGATACGGCCTATCATTCTATGAGTCGAATATAAACATTATTTATGCGACGCAATTGTTCTCAAGAACAATGCCAAACACATTATTTATTGATCAAAAAGGTGAAAAGATATTTCACTGACTGATATGCTCAAGGTACTTAGAGAAATCCTCAGTTAAAACTTAAAAGCATGTTCAAAATCCAAACACAAGTACATAGGGGTGTAACAATTCAAAGTCAAATTGTGAACAACTCAGACATGGCTCGATCAAAATGGTTTGTGTGCTGAATTCAATGAGCTAATGAGTAAAACTTGAATCAACCCCAACTTAACCCATAATTAGTAAGTCAACTCAATTTATAAAAATTAATATTAAATATAGTTTAAAAAAATATTAAATTTAATAAATTAAGTACAAATTACTTAAAAACTTAGTTATCTATCTTCTCTAAACAGTTTTCTCATTATCTATACTCCAAATTCTAATTTGTTTGCAATTTCAATGTCAAAACTCAAATCAGTAGCATCTCTCTTACATAATAAACAAGTTGGCTCATAAGAAACTCGTAAAATTGAGCTCAAACTCAACCAATTCATTAAGCTCAAGCTCAACTCGACTAATCACACCTTCACACGCACATCAAGATTAAGATACTTGGGCATTATTAAAAAGAGTTCAAGTTAACAAGACTTGAGCAAAAAAAAAGTTTTAATAAAATAGTAAGGACTAATAAGCATGCCCAAACTCTTTGAGTATTTTTCTTATAAATTGTCCACCATTAATCAGTGTTAAGTCATGCATGATGTTAAAATGTTAAATACAA
The DNA here is from genome assembly GCA_022539455.1 of Dendrobium nobile. NCBI lineage: Eukaryota > Viridiplantae > Streptophyta > Magnoliopsida > Asparagales > Orchidaceae > Dendrobium > Dendrobium nobile. The sequence continues at coordinate 82,652,773 of CM039736.1, forward strand.
TTTGCTAGTATTCTTTGTACAACTTCAAGCCATATTACTCTTGTGCTGTTCATTTTTTTAATATTTTTATGTTAAATCTATATGCATGCCTTATTCATGCACCTTCTTTTCGTTGTACATGTTCAAACACCCAAGTCTATATTTCACCATCTTATCTTCAAAAAATGGTACCCCTACACTCAACCAATTAATTAAGCTCAAGCTCAACTCGACTAATCACACCTTCACACGCACATCAAGATTAAGATACTTGGGCATTATTAAAAAGAGTTCAAGTTAACAAGACTTGAGCAAAAAAAAAGTTTTAATAAAATAGTAAGGACTAATAAGCATGCCCAAACTCTTTGAGTATTTTTCTTATAAATTGTCCACCATTAATCAGTGTTAAGTCATGCATGATGTTAAAATGTTAAATACAATTTGCTAGTATTCTTTGTACAACTTCAAGCCATATTACTCTTGTGCTGTTCATTTTTTTAATATTTTTATGTTAAATCTATATGCATGCCTTATTCATGCACCTTCTTTTCGTTGTACATGTTCAAACACCCAAGTCTATATTTCACCATCTTATCTTCAAAAAATGGCCCTACACTCTCACCAGCTCTCTAACATGAACAATTCTCATCATAGCATTTCGAACTTTATGCACAATTATTATGATATTCTCACTTCTATCTCACAACTTAGTGGCCAATAACTTTTTTATTTTTCAAAAATCATATCCATACCATTAGCATAGCCTATTTTAATTGTAGTTTTCTAAAAAATACCTTTTAGGTCTTCATGATATACTAACTTAACTCAAAAAATTATGTCATCAATATTTTCTTTTTCCAATATATTTGATTGAATCATTGATTAATAGCATTAACTCAAAAAATTACCTTACATTATTATCCAATATATTTATATCTATCAGACATACTTTTCACCTAATCTTCCAACATCAATGATTTATAATCATCAATTTCATATCAATAAAAATTGCATAACAGCACAATCACAACATCTGGCTTAGTGGTAGGCAAACTACTTAGCCCTGGGTCTACTAATCCAAAGACAATCTTAAAAGATTCTCTTCATTATTCTAACATAGCACTTACTTTGACATAAGATCTAACCTATTAGAAACATGTCCCTACAAATTGACAAACCAACATGTAAACATCTCTAAAGCCAAAAAATACAAAAAGGCATGAACTCCATGTAGACCTTCGATAAAATGTTACTGTGATCAGAAATTATTTGGCCATTTCATAACAACTTATATAGTCAATTTGCTTCATTGAATTTATTTTGAAGTGATTGGAACTGAGTTCAAAAGAAGCCCTTTTGTTCTATACAAACTCACCTTTTTGTGAAATCAACTTTTCTATTTGCTTGGACTTAAAATGAGTTCCATTTTCAACCCAACAACTTTACAATACTTTATAATTACAGCAAAAAAAATTATAAGTCATAATCATATTATCTTTACATTATTATATTCAAAAAATTTAGTTAGACCCACATCCAAGCCTTCATAATTGAAACCCCCTTCTTACAAAATTGGAGCTCCTTTTCATCAACTTTCTACCACACATTGTTAAACTCGGTTTCAAAAATGAACTTCAAACACTTATAATCACTTTCATTAAAATAAACTAGCCCTACTACTTGCTACAACATGGTTCATCATACAAATAATTAATAAATTCAACTCATCTGAGACAAACACCTCTTTCTCCTTAATTTTCATGAAATCAATTTTCACGTGGTTCAAGATCATGTGCCCTTTAAGATCAATTAGATCATCTAAAAATTATTTATTGCCCTCAATAAATCTAACTAATTATGTTATCACAAAATTTATAGCATGGTCTATTTTTTTATCACAAAGTTAACACTAGTACACAAATTTACTTGAAACTATTCAACCAATAAACAACTACTAAAACGAAGTAACTCCAACAAAGATACCTTGCATTTTGAAAAATTAAGTAGCCAACAAATGAAAGCATATAAAATCATACAAACAACCAACTCAAAGAAAACCTCTAGATACAAGATGGACATATAACAATATGAGAATAAACTTTTGTTCAAAGTACTATAAAGGAAGCAGTAAATTCTAGTTTGTCACAAGAAAACAGTTTTTCACAATTTCTGAAAATATTTAAATTGTAGAACGACAAAAAAAACTAAGAATTCATATCAGCTACAGATGCATATTTAATATAAGCCTTTTCTCTGTTGGAAAATACATAAATCTAACTAATGTGTGAACTTGATACTAACCTAGTGAATCAGAGGAAGCTGCCATTTCCAGAAAAAAAAAACACTAGCATGTCCTGTCATCAAAAAGGTTGATCTCCAAAACTTCTAGTCCAAAACAATTTCTGTATTGCTGATAAATCCAAGTTAGGCGCCCATTAACAGCTAAGATAAATGATTCAGAACCGAGCTACATTCCAGAATCATCATCGAAAGTTAGCCGAAAACAGCTGATGAAGCTGCATTGCTTAGCAAAACCCAATGAATGTTGAAAAAAGCTATAGGAATCAATGGAGTAGGTTAATAAATGGAGTAAGGAACTTCAGCGTTAAGAGACCAGCTATTGCTCAGCATCATTTATATGTTCCTCACACTTTGCTTCAGAGGATGCCTGAAGAAGTTCTAGAGGAGTTGCAGCTGGATCGAGCTCAAGGCAACCTTTCGGAGCATTATCAGCTTCTTCACCTGTGAGAACATAAGAAGGAACCTGATGTGAGAACCTAAACATCTCTTGCTTCGGTATCATCTTCACCTCTTTTGGGTCAAAATGCCGTTTAAAAACTGTTTTGAATCCAGCAACCTTCACTAAGGAAACAACTGAGATTCCCTGATCCTCATTATAATCCCCAAGTACCTCAACCATGTCATATTTGTGGATCACATCATCTGAAGTATGCTCATTCCAGTGAGGAGTCCAGTTTCTGTACAAGGCCCAAGTGTCACCTTTTCTAGGAAGAATTCTAATTACTCCACGAAAACCTTTCTCCCATTTAACCTTGTGTGAAAATATATTGATTGAATCAACGGCTTCATATCTTGCAACTCTAAACTCTCCAGAGGTTTTAGTAAAACCACTGCTAACCCAATCCAAGTCAGCAAATTCAGCATTAGACTTCGATGTGAGAAAACTCATGCGAACCTTGAAAGGATTTGTGGATAAAACTTTCTGAATCAAGGCATAATATCGAGGCATACCATCATCCTCATCATAGGTAGCCCATATCTGATCACCTCCAAAGGCTTCTTCTGTGCGATCATTGTCGAAATCATGAAAATCTGGATCAGGGACATCAATTGACACAGGAAGATCAAGATCTTTATCTGAATCATCATCAACATTATCTTGTTGAACCTCCTTCTGAGGAACTTCCTTATTACTCCTGGAGTCAAGTACTTTTTTATCTGCATATCTACTTTGAACTGTGTCCTTCAAAAGATCATCAACTTCCTTCAACTCTTTGATATCCTCTTTAGATTTTTGCTTATTCTTTGACCTACCCTTGGCAGCTTCAGCTGAATTCAATTCACTTAGTTTCTTCAATATTCCAAGCTTAGCCTTTTCCACTAGTATAGGTCTAACATCTAAATGCGTATATTCCCTGTTAAATGTTGCCTGCCTCGAGCTTAGCCTGGACTTCAAAGAATCTCCCGTAACCTTATCCCCTTCAGAAAGGGCATTTCTAGTTGTACCAACAGAATGATTCATCTGATTTCCAGAACAATTACTCCCAGCATCATCGCTAATGTCTCTTCTTCTATTCACATTTACATCAGCACCAGTTCCAGTATTAAGATTTGCAGAAGCACTAGTATTCCTTCTTGGAGCATCATACCTCTTCCGAAGAAACTCTTCCCTTCTAGATGCTGCCTGTGCTTCTTCCCGCTGCCTTTTAGCTTTCTCATATGCTTGCTGAACCACATTTGCAGCCTGTGCAACAGTAGAAGAAGAGCCATCAGCACCAGCTGTTGCAGAAAGTCCAGAGAATGGGCTCCACTGGAAATTTGTAGCAGAAGATGAGTCAGCACTTACTCCATGCTGAAACCCAGCGGATCCCATTCCTGTGGGAGCAGAGGCATTCTTATTGGTATTGTTATTCATGTTACCTAGGTTGTACTGCTTTGATGACCACTTAGGTGGACGGAGTCCACTAGGAGGGATAGGCAATTCTGTGGCTAGAAATGGCTGTTTGCATTTAGGGCATAGAAGGCTTTTGTTGAGATACATTCTGTGGTACTCATATTGCATGCAACATCCAGCACATGAAGTCCAGAATGTCGTCATCTGCGAATGAGTTGGAGGTGATGGAGTAGTTGGGGCCCTCTGAGTATAGCTCTTCTGAGCTGTCACTTTTGCTGCAGCACAGTTAGCAAACTGGTAAAAGCCATTACTAGCAGGCTTAGCAGCAGATGTAGTTTTGCTTGGCTGTGAGACCTTTTGCTGAAGCCCTTTTGCATATATCCTCTGGTCATACAACATTTTCTTACTCCTATCAGACAGCACATTCCAGGCCTCAGAAACAAGCTGAAAAGCACCTTCTGCGCCAGTAAATTTGTTCTTATCTGGATGCAGCAGAAGAGCTAGTTTCCTGTACTGCTTTTTCACCGTCTCTTCATCTGCTGAAGCATTAACCTGAAGAATTGCATATAAATCCTTCTCTCCATTTATTTTAGCTTCTGATGCAAGATAAACATCCAAAGTTGTTATCATTTGACTAATTCCTTCTAGAGATGGAAAAAGATTCTGGGCCTTTAACGCAATTTTCTTGGCACCCAAATAGTCTTTTTCAGAAGCCTTTCTTTCAGCGATCTCTTTCGCCCTAAGGGCCTCATCCCTGTTACATTCCATTTCCTAAACTGAAACACAAAACCAACACCGAAAATTCACATTCAGGACTTCAAATCAGTGATCTAGTGGAATTATTGGGATTATTAGGATTCCTAACTCCTGGTAAGATGACAAAAAGAGAGATAGAGAGGGGTGGTGAGGATTGAGATGACAAACTGGAAAAGGAACACTTTAGCACAAACAATGATTAAACTCTGATAGCATGATAGAAAGAAGAAGCATACTTAGTTTGAATAATGACATTAAAAGCACACTAGCTTAAAAATGGCCGCATTGCATAGATTAGAAGGACAACATTACCATCGCACAAAACCAGGAAAACCTAACTGCCCTGTCCTATAGCAAAATGCTCCCTTATAAGCATGCGAAGCAACAGAATGCGCAGCGAGGAAAGTTCTCGTAGGAGCAATTCATAACACGCGACAAAGAAAATGCAAAACCATAAAAGTGCTAAAGAAGCGGCACGCAGAAAAATGAAAATAAAGCAAGTTGAAGGAGATCGAACAAGCTATTGTTGGCCTGGAAATCCCACTTTCAGGCGTGAAAAAGGCGAAACCCTAGGTGCTCGATCTCCCAGCCACAGTTTACGTGAAAATATATTCGTTGGGAAGCTCTACGAAAACAGAAAAGAAATCATAACTACCTGTATGCAGAGAATCGACGCTCGACGCTCAATTTCGGATGGTAGACCGTCATCTGAATGCCTTCATCTCCATTTTTTGTTTTCCCACCAAAGCTGGTAAAAAAAACAAGAAAAGGTTAAAAGGAATTTTTGCCAAAAGACCTCAAGCCCTAGACTAAACTAAACTGACGAAACCCGAAAAAAAATACCTGTGAGGAAAGACAAACAGGACAAGCGCATGAGGATCTCTCTCTCCCGCTTTATCATATTAGATTTTTGCAAACCCTAACTTAACTATAGTTAAAAAAATAACTGAGGTTAAGAGTAACCATAGTTAAGACTACTACTTTTCTAAAATTGGAAAATTTTATCAAAAAAGTAAGGATTTAGAGTAAAAGAATATTAATACATTACTTATATTCTAAATGTATTATTTTATATCTTCACATAAAAGTTAACTCATGTGGGCCCATAAAAATAGGAATTTAAAAACTATTATACAAGTTATTTCAAAATTAATTTGGAGCAAATATAGAAAAAAATTTGATAGTTTAAAATAATAATGCATAAAAAATTATTTTATAAGGTTGAAACTTTAAATAAATTAAAATGGCCCATAAAAATCAAACGATTACAGCCGATTACCATAAGTCAAATCAAATGAAAGTATATTTAAATCAAATTTTTTTTCAAGTTTTTTTAAAATCATGTATATTTATAATCAGTTTTTTTATTATAATTATCAATTCTTATCATTATTTGAATTGTAATACCTTTAAATGTGAACTTTGTTGAATTTGATATGATTAAAATGAATTAAATATTTAGCCTTATCCTTTAAAGCATATTACTTTGAATAAATGATCCATGATGAACATTTGAAATTATTTTTCATTAAATATGGTCTATTAAGTACTCTCTTTATTCAAGTTGTGAAGATGATTGCTTCATACCATGTGAGTGGAACTTTTTTCTTTCCACCCTCAATTTGGAACAAGTTATCTTGGAAGTTGTTTTTAGACTTCCATTAATCCTTATTTCATAATTGTCAAGTGCGACAACTCCATAGTAGTGCAACTCAAATCATGCATCGTGCTTGCTAGCACAAACCCAATTTTCATTCTAGAAGACTCTCATACATGAATGTAAACCTAATATTGCACATTTGTGTCGTTAAACCCACTCTCATCACCCACTATTCATAGCTTCGATATTTACACCCATGCCTGCATGTGCTTCTGTATAGCTTGAGTGAATTAGACATCTATGCTCATTCCTAAGTTTTTTATAGTTTCTATCCATATAGGATGCTATAAAGATAATATTTTATGTGATGTCATCCACGGAAATATCATATGCATTATATATAATCGTTTTTATTTTTTATTTCATAAATCATATCTATTATGAGCAAGAAAACACTTTTACTTTTAATGCAATGGGCTCCTCTATTCAATAAGAGATTATTCTGTGCGGAGACAGGACGAGAAGAACCGTCCGATTTTGGCTCTGTGAACAGTTAAAGCGCAGTGAGCTGCATTTTTGTTGTTCATAGAGACAAACCTGACGGTTCTCCCCATCCAATGTCCGCACAAAATAATTCATTCCTATTCAATAGGATATCTTTATAAATGTCATAGGCTTTGCATTTCAATTCATCTCTTCATAACCAAAATGTTTAGGAAATACACTTTAGTTTCATATGGCTTTCTTCTTTAAATTGATAATTGAAAAATTCTATGAAAAAAGGATATATGAAATGGGACACCTCCTTCACATGATACATATTAAATCGCCATTGGAGAGTTCATTGTTACATCAAGAAAACCTACTATCAATGCAAGCTTTCAAACCGACCGAATTGATCCACAAAAGCCAACTTCAAGAAGACAATCTGTAATATCAAGATCTGCTCCAGTATCGTCCAGGACGATCTGGGATCGTCCTGGGACGATCAGTGGAAATCAGCTCCAGATTTTGCCCAGTTTTGCTCCAGGTGATTTTCTGCAGGCATCGTCCAGGCCGATTGGAGACATCGGCCAGGCCGATCGGCACTGTAGAAAATATCGTCCATGCTATAGCCCTGAAGGGAGACCAGGCCGATCCTTTTGGTCGGATCGTCCCGGGACGATGCTGCGATCGGCCGGGCCGATCTGTGTATTATAAAGCTGATTTCAGTCGTTTTGAAGAGAGAGAAAATCAAAAATAAATATCTGATTTTTCTGAGGAGAGAGAAAGTCGAGGGCATTTGTGGAAAAGTGGATTTTCGGACGACGCGGAGCCGTTTTCGATCGAAGTGACTGTTGAGGAAATTGCTGTGCTCGAGGTAAGGCACATTCCGCCTTTCTCAATTTTCAGTTCCGTCGTGTTTGGCGGTATATTCTGTCCGGATTTCGTTTTCGTTAATGATTTTTGTCCGTATCTGTTGATTGGTTCAGTTTTTACCGCGTAACTTTCTGTATATTGTTGACGTGCCGAGTGTGCACATTTTGGTTATTTTCTGAAGATTTTCGTCCGGGTATTTTTGATTCGACTGTGTTTTTAGTCGACCGGATTTTTCTGTGAAATTGGAATTTATCTGTGCAGTAGAATAAAGGTTCTGAAATGTTGATATCTGTATTCTGTGCGAATTCGGTAAATTTTCTTTGCAGGAATTTTTGTGTAAATTCCGTATACTGCCGTTGTGCTGCCCGATTTTTGGGTAATTTCTGAATTGTCCGGATTTCTTCTGAAATGAAATGCTATGTGTATAAGCTATAAAAAGGGAGTTATAAGGGGCCTGAATCCTATGAGATTCAGTTAGTGAAACGGGAAATCTGAAATGAGCTCAATCTGAAATCTGATATCTGTTATGTTCCGGATCCGATGAATTCTGTTTTGGTGCTATAAGCACATCTGTTTTGGTGCCGTGAGCACAAAGGGAGACATAAGGGGCCTGAATCCTATGAGATTCAGTCAGTGTCTGGGAAGGGAGGCATAAGGGGCCGGAATCCGTAGAGATTCCGTCAGTGTCAGGGCATTTAGCTATATGTATCTGTACTATTTTCTGTATCTGTTCTGTTCTATACGAAATTGTGATTATGACATGATATGATCCGTACGATTCTGATTTCTGTTTCTGACTCTGTTGATTTGTTCTGTTCTGATACGATCTGTACGACTCTGATGCGATCTGATGTCTGTCCGTAAGTTTTGATTTCCGATTCTGTTCCGACTTCTGATCTGATTTCTGTCTGATAAGTTTGGTTTTGTTTTCTGAGAATTTAGATTGGAGGTTTGTTGCTTTGCTGAGCTGTTGAGATCACCCTTGCTTTCTGGTGGTTTTCAGGTTCTGGGAAGGGCAAGGAAGTCCAGGATTAGATTTCAGAGTCTGATCAGATTAGGTACTTTTGTACTTTTGATTTTTGTACAGTCATGGCTTTCCTGTTCTGTCTTTCTTTCTGTTGAAAGCCATGTACTGTTCTGTAGATGATTATTTTGAGGAAATGAAAAGATAGATGTTTTGTTCCGCTGCATTTGATGTTTTTAGTAGCTCTGTTGTTCTGTGTGCTTCTGTTGAGTTAAGGATTTGGAAGATCAGTTCAGTAACCTAATCCAAAGCCAGATCCTGATTAGCTATTCTCCGTCGCGATCCGGCGCGGGCGGGATCCGTCTCGTCTCGGGTCGGGTCGTGACAAGCTTTTTTGGTATCAGAGCACTGGTTTTGGAAACAGGTTGGATTGTAAAACAGAGCTTTAGGAAGTGATCAGTGAGTCTGTCTGGGAGGTAGTTTTGGGTCGTTTGGCTTTTTATTGTGTTATTTTGTGTTGTTTTGTGATAGTTTTCCGGATTTTCTGGATTTTCTGTATGGATCAGCCAGACCCAGACATGACAGACGGTCAGAGTGACGATCAGGCAGCACCAGTGGGGAGTACAGCCCCAGTGGTCGGTGCTGATACGCTTTCACAGTTTGCTTCACTTGTTGCTCAGATGATGAGCGAGACTCAGAGCAGAGCTTCGACTGTTAGATCTGAGGACATTGATCGACACCTGCAGTTATTTTTGAGGTTGAAGCCTCCGAGGTTTGAGGGCGCTGTTGAGCCCAGAGCAGCCGAGGAGTGGCTGAGGAGATTGGAGAAGACTTTTGACGGGATGCAGTGTCCTGCAGACAGGAAAGTTCCGTTAGCTGTTTTTCTGTTGGACGGAGAGGCTGAGCACTGGTGGGATGGCCAGCAAGCAGCCAGATTTCAGGGCAGACTGAACTCTTTGATTACTTGGGAAGAGTTCACTGAGGTATTCAGAGATTGGTTTGTTCCCCCTTCTGCACGACAGCAGATGCAGGAGAGTTTTCTGAGACTTGTTCAGGGGAGCAAGACGGTGATGCAGTACGAGGCTGAGTTTACTGCATTAGCCAGGTACGCTCCGCAGCTGGTTAGCACGTCTGCTGAGAGGTGCTACAGATTTCTGAGAGGCTTACGAGACACTTTGAGGCAGCCTCTGATACCGTTCCGGATTACTGATTTCTCTGAGCTTGTGGAGCGAGCTCGTCTGATTGAGAATGACATGACGGCTACTCAGCAGCGGTGGACTGCGAGTAGGAAGAGGTTTGGAGGAGAGACATCTGGCAGTGGTTCCTCTGGGAAGAGGAGATTTGTTCCTGGATCTGGATCTGGAGATTCCAGGAAGAGCGGAGGATCGTCTGGTACTGCTACCAGTACGACTAGTTCTGGATCTGTCAGTACGGCACCTGTGTGCCAGAGTTGTGGACGGCGACACCATGGCCAGTGCTACAGGATAGCTGGTCTTTGTTTCAGATGTGGTCAGCCGGGACATAGGATTGCAGAATGTCCACAGATGGGATATGAGCAGCGATCTGAGGGCTTTGTCAGACCTGTTGGTTCAGCAGCAGGAAGACCGAGGACTGTTCCTCCTCGCCCTGAGGGATTTGCTGGTAGAGGTGGTGGTTCTTGTTCTGCACCACGGAGACCACCTACGATTCAGAGGGAGCAGAGTAGTTATGTTGCTTCAGCTCCTGTTCCAGTTCAGCCACGAGTTTACAGTCTGAGTCAGCAGGAGGCTCGAGATGCTCCGGATGTTGTGACAGGTATGGTTTACATTTCTGATCAGCCCTGTCGTGTTTTGTTTGACTCTGGAGCGAGTCATTCTTTTCTGTCCGAGCATTGTTTTGAGATTTTACAATTGGATTCGATGGTTTTACCGGTTTCTTTGTCTGTGATTTTACCGGCTGGGAATCCATTGATTGCTCGACAGTTTTGTTTGTGTGAGATCGAGATTTCTGGCAAGAAGTGGAAATCGAGTTTGATTCGATTGCCGATTTCTTCGTATGATGTGATTCTGGGCATGGATTGGCTGAGTCAGTATGAGGCCCAGATTGACTGTCTGAAGAAGCAAGTGAGTTTGCTTATGGCTGGAGAGAGAGTTGTATTTCAGGGATTACGAGGTGTTCTCTCCAGTCTGGTTTCTGTGTTGGAGGTGAGCAGGATGTGGAAGAAAGGATGTCCGGTATTTTTGGCTTCGGTGCGGGATCTGAACCTGGAGGTTGGTTCTGTTTCTGAGATCCCTGTGGTACGGGAGTTTGCTGATGTTTTTCCTGAGGAGTTGGTTGGTTTACCTCCGGATAGAGATGTGGAGTTCTCTATCGATGTTTTTCCGGGTACAGCTCCGATATCGAAAGCTCCGTACAGGATGGCACCGAAAGAACTTTCTGAGTTGAAAGTTCAGCTTCAGGAGTTGGTTGACAGAGGTTTTGTACGTCCTAGTGTTTCGCCCTGGGGAGCACCTGTTCTGTTTGTGAAGAAGAAGGACGGTACACTCCGTATGTGTATTGATTACAGAGATTTGAACAAGGTCACGATCAAGAACAAGTACCCTTTGCCTCGGATTGACGACTTGTTTGATCAGCTTTCCGGATCTTCGGTATTTTCGAAGATTGATTTGAGATCCGGATATTATCAGGTGAAGGTGAAGGAAGCTGATGTGGTGAAGACTGCTTTCAGTACTCGGTACGGGCACTACGAGTTTTTGGTTATGCCTTTTGGGGTAACCAATGCGCCTGCGATTTTCATGGATCTGATGAACCGAGTATTCAGGGAGTATTTGGATCAGTTTGTGATCGTCTTCATTGACGATATTCTGGTATATTCTGCATCTGAGGATGAGCATGCCAGACATTTGAGGATTGTGTTGGAGACTTTGAGGAGGCATCAGCTGTATGCCAAGTTCTCTAAGTGTGAGTTCTGGCTGAAGAGCATTTCTTTTCTGGGGCATGTGATTAGCGGAGAAGGCATTTCTGTAGATCCCCAGAAGATTCAGGCTGTTGCTGATTGGCCAAGGCCGACTACGGTATTTGAGGTACGTAGTTTCTTGGGTATGGCCGGATATTATAGGAAGTTTGTGAAAGGATTTTCACAGATTTCGACTCCTCTGACGAGACTGACTCAGAAGTCAGTACCTTTTGTTTGGACACCGGAGTGTGAAGCTAGTTTCCAGAGATTGAAGGAGTGTTTGACTTCAGCTCCAGTGTTGGCACTTCCGTCAGGTACGGAGGGTTTCCAGGTGTTCAGTGATGCTTCACTGAAAGGATTGGGTTGTGTTCTGATGCAGCATGGTCAGGTAATTGCTTATGCTTCGAGACAGTTGAAACCACATGAAAAGAATTACCCGACGCATGATCTGGAGTTAGCTGCAGTTGTTTTTGCTTTGAAGCTTTGGCGTCATTACCTGTATGGCGTCAGATGTGAGATCTTTACTGATCATAAGAGCCTGAAGTATATTTTTACTCAGAAGGATCTGAATCTGAGACAGAGGAGGTGGCTCGAGTTGATCAAGGACTACGATTTGACTATTCAGTATCAGCCTGGGAAGGCGAATGTGGTAGCGGACGCTCTGAGCAGGAAGTCTTCTGGATTCTCAGGTATTCAGCTTACCTGTGATGACTTTCTGATTCGTGATTTGGAGAGATTGCAGTTGGAGGTGGTTTCCTCCAGTGATTTGGAGTTGGCTCAGATGAGTATTCAGTCTTCTTTGGAAGCACGGATTCAAGAAGCCCAGAAGTCAGATTCTGACTATTCGAAGTTGATAGCTCAGATTGGATCTGGTAAGACTCCTGAACTTCGAATTTCTGATTCTGGTGTTATTTTTTGTAAGAACAGGTTGTGGGTACCTGTGTTTGGAGATTTGAGGCAGGAGATTCTGTACGAATCTCATCATTCTGGCTACACTGTACATCCAGGCAGTGGTAAGATGTACGCTGACATGAAGCTTTTGTTTTGGTGGCCTGGGATGAAGAAAGATGTGGTAGAGTTTGTGTCGAGATGCGAAGCCTGTCAGTTGGTGAAGGCAGAGCATCAGCGACCAGGTGGACTGTTGCAGTCGTTGCCTATCCCTGAGTGGAAATGGGAGGAGGTAACGATGGATTTTGCGATGGGTTTTCCTCGATCTAGACAAGGACATGATGCCATTTGGGTGGTTGTAGATCGATTGACCAAGTCAGCCCATTTTCTTCCGATCAGACAGACGGATTCAGTTGATCGATTGGCACAGATTTATGTGAAGGAAATAGTCAGATTGCACGGTGTGCCTCGTGTGATCGTATCTGATCGAGATGGACGCTTTACTTCCAGACTTTGGAAAGGCATTCAGCAAGGCTTGGGTACGAAACTGCATTTCAGTACAGCCTTTCATCCTCAGACCGACGGACAGTCTGAGAGGACGATTCAGGTACTGGAAGATCTGTTGAGGCTTTGTGTTCTGGACTTTAGCGGAAGTTGGGAGGATCATATTCCGCTGATTGAGTTTGCCTATAACAACAGTTTTCAGTCCAGTATCGGTATGGCACCGTACGAGGCTTTGTATGGCAGGAAGTGTCGTACTCCTTTGACTCTGACGGAGGTCGGAGATAGACAGGCTTTGGGGGCCACTTTTGCTGATGAAACTGCTCAGAAGATCAATTTGATAAGAGAAAGATTGAAAGCCGCTCAAGATCGTCAGCAGAAGTATTACAATCAGAAGCACAGATTTGTTGAATTTCAGGTCGGTGACTTTGTGTATGTCAAAGTCAGCCCGATGAAGGGTGTGAACAGATTTGGTCAGGTAAGCAAGCTTAGTCCAAGGTATGTTGGACCATTTGAGATTTTGGAAAGAATTGGAAAATCTGCTTATCGCCTATTGCTTTCTGAATCTATGCCGGATGTGCATAATGTGTTTCACGTATCCACTCTGAGGAAGTGGGTTTCAGACTCTGGGAAGAAGTTGTCAGCTGATGAGGTGGAGATTCAGGAGAATCTGGCGTACAAGGAAGAGCCAGAGCTTATTTTGGCGTACGACGTCCGAAAGTTAAGAAATACAGAGATTCCGATGGTTAAAGTCCAGTGGAAGCACCGGACTGCACGGGAAGCAACTTGGGAGAAGGAGTCTGATATGAGACGGTCGTACCCGTACTTGTTTTGACTGAGTTTGGACTGGATAATGTCGAGGACGACATTTTTCTGAGTTGGGGAGATTGTAATATCAAGATCTGCTCCAGTATCGTCCAGGACGATCTGGGATCGTCCTGGGACGATCAGTGGAAATCAGCTCCAGATTTTGCCCAGTTTTGCTCCAGGTGATTTTCTGCAGGCATCGTCCAGGCCGATTGGAGACATCGGCCAGGCCGATCGGCACTGTAGAAAATATCGTCCATGCTATAGCCCTGAAGGGAGACCAGGCCGATCCTTTTGGTCGGATCGTCCCGGGACGATGCTGCGATCGGCCGGGCCGATCTGTGTATTATAAAGCTGATTTCAGTCGTTTTGAAGAGAGAGAAAATCAAAAATAAATATCTGATTTTTCTGAGGAGAGAGAAAGTCGAGGGCATTTGTGGAAAAGTGGATTTTCGGACGACGCGGAGCCGTTTTCGATCGAAGTGACTGTTGAGGAAATTGCTGTGCTCGAGGTAAGGCACATTCCGCCTTTCTCAATTTTCAGTTCCGTCGTGTTTGGCGGTATATTCTGTCCGGATTTCGTTTTCGTTAATGATTTTTGTCCGTATCTGTTGATTGGTTCAGTTTTTACCGCGTAACTTTCTGTATATTGTTGACGTGCCGAGTGTGCACATTTTGGTTATTTTCTGAAGATTTTCGTCCGGGTATTTTTGATTCGACTGTGTTTTTAGTCGACCGGATTTTTCTGTGAAATTGGAATTTATCTGTGCAGTAGAATAAAGGTTCTGAAATGTTGATATCTGTATTCTGTGCGAATTCGGTAAATTTTCTTTGCAGGAATTTTTGTGTAAATTCCGTATACTGCCGTTGTGCTGCCCGATTTTTGGGTAATTTCTGAATTGTCCGGATTTCTTCTGAAATGAAATGCTATGTGTATAAGCTATAAAAAGGGAGTTATAAGGGGCCTGAATCCTATGAGATTCAGTTAGTGAAACGGGAAATCTGAAATGAGCTCAATCTGAAATCTGATATCTGTTCTGTTCCGGATCCGATGAATTCTGTTTTGGTGCTATAAGCACATCTGTTTTGGTGCCGTGAGCACAAAGGGAGACATAAGGGGCCTGAATCCTATGAGATTCAGTCAGTGTCTGGGAAGGGAGGCATAAGGGGCCGGAATCCGTAGAGATTCCGTCAGTGTCAGGGCATTTAGCTATATGTATCTGTACTATTTTCTGTATCTGTTCTGTTCTGTACGAAATTGTGATTATGACATGA
Source organism: Dendrobium nobile (assembly GCA_022539455.1). Taxonomy (NCBI): domain Eukaryota; kingdom Viridiplantae; phylum Streptophyta; class Magnoliopsida; order Asparagales; family Orchidaceae; genus Dendrobium; species Dendrobium nobile. Next base: position 82,667,972 of record CM039736.1, read on the forward strand.
TATGATCCGTACGATTCTGATTTCTGTTTCTGACTCTGTTGATTTGTTCTGTTCTGATACGATCTGTACGACTCTGATGCGATCTGATGTCTGTCCGTAAGTTTTGATTTCCGATTCTGTTCCGACTTCTGATCTGATTTCTGTCTGATAAGTTTGGTTTTGTTTTCTGAGAATTTAGATTGGAGGTTTGTTGCTTTGCTGAGCTGTTGAGATCACCCTTGCTTTCTGGTGGTTTTCAGGTTCTGGGAAGGGCAAGGAAGTCCAGGATTAGATTTCAGAGTCTGATCAGATTAGGTACTTTTGTACTTTTGATTTTTGTACAGTCATGGCTTTCCTGTTCTGTCTTTCTTTCTGTTGAAAGCCATGTACTGTTCTGTAGATGATTATTTTGAGGAAATGAAAAGATAGATGTTTTGTTCCGCTGCATTTGATGTTTTTAGTAGCTCTGTTGTTCTGTGTGCTTCTGTTGAGTTAAGGATTTGGAAGATCAGTTCAGTAACCTAATCCAAAGCCAGATCCTGGTTAGCTATTCTCCGTCGCGATCCGGCGCGGGCGGGATCCGTCTCGTCTCGGGTCGGGTCGTGACACAATCAAACCCAAAAAAACCCACTTCTCACCCAAATAGTTATTACTGGTGTTTGAAGGTAGAGGGATTAAAGTCACCGCCCAAAGAGGAAGAGCTAGAGCCCTCGTAGGGACGATGAGCAAGACGCAGCCATATCCGAATGTAACCCTAATCTTAAACATTTGTGTTGTTAAACCTGCTCTCCTTGCCCACTATTCATAGCTTTGCTATTTACATCGTTGCTTGCATATGCACTCTTGTATAGCTTGGATGAATTAGACATCCTCGCTCATTTCAATGTTTTGTATGATTTATATCCATATAGAATGTTATAAATATAATAGTTTATGTGATGACCTCCCGATGAATATAATGTGTATTACATTGAACCGTCATTGAATTTTTTTCATAAATCATATCCATTATGATGAGCAAGAAAACAATTTTATTGCAATGGGCTTCTCTATTCAATGAGAAATTATTCTGTGCAGACATCGAACGTCATTCGTAGACCAATCAGAATGAGTCACGTCGGTACCGCGGCTCGGTACTACTCAGTATTACTGATGTGGCTCATTTTGATTGTTCTCCAAATGTAGAGCTGCATTCGACATCCGCACATAATAATTCATCCTATTCAATAGGATATCATTATAAATGTCATAGGCTTTGCATTCTAATTCATATCTTCATAACCAAAATGTTTGGTAAATACACCTTAAAGTTTTCATTTGGCTTTCTTCTTTAAATTGGTAATTGAAAAAGTCTATGAAAAAAGGATATATGAAATGGGGCACCTCCTTCACATGATACATATTAACTCGCCATTGGGGAGTTCATTATTACATCAAGAAAGCCTACTGTGAATGCAAGCTTTCAAACCGACCAAATTGATCCACAAAAGCCAATTTCAAGAAGACAATCAGACCAAAAAAACCCACTTCTCACCCAAATAGTTAGTACTGTTGTTTGAAGGTAGAGGGATTAAAGTCATCGCCCAAAGAGGAAGAGCTAGAGTCCTCGTAGGGACGATGAGCAAGACGCAGCCATATCCGATAACTTTCTTTAATGGGCCGACGAACGAGGGAGAGCTCCGGCGAGAAATCCGACGCTGCCGCCGAGATCATTGGCGATGCCTACGGTTGCGATTTATCGCCGGTTGTAGCCCATATAAGCCTTAATGATCAAAGGCAGTACCCATATTGCGCCACGAAGACGAGCCATTGGTTGTCGAAGAAAGAGGATCAACGAAATTTAAAGGAGGTTCATTTTCAGCTCGGCCAGAAGTGTGCGCTGAATTGGAGTGAAAAAGTTGCGATCTTTGAGCTTTTTTTGGTAGAAAACCAGACGGTGAGACCAGGCGAAGAAGACGGCGAGTGGAAGAACTCAAAGGCTGCAGCTATCTTGCCGATATTTCATATTTGAACTACTTACCTTTTAAAAAGATATAAAAATAAATGTCATCATAATTATTTAATTATTTATTTGACAAAGATGTCACATGATGTTAATACCTTTTGCTTTGCAATATTATTATTGTTGTTGGTATGGTTCTCTCATTCACCTTTAATGTTTTTATGCAATATATATATATATATCCCTATGAATAATTTTCTTATTTACCTAATAAAATTCCAGCATCTTGAATTTAAGAGTTTGAGCTATTACAAATAGTATCAGAGTAATATACTAGCCGAAAAATGAGAACTCTATCTGAGTCAGTTATTAAAGTGGTAGAAATTGTGAAACCACTTAAGAAAATAAAACTAAAGTGTTTACATATTTTGATGTGATAGTATTAATTTTATTAAAAACTCTAAAGTTAGGTGTGCTCGAGCAAAATTAGAATGGTTGACATTATTATGCCTTTTGATGTAATAGTAAGAACTTCATTAAAAATTTTGAAGTTAAGTGTGTTCACGCATTCTTGGGATGTGTGACCATCAAGAAAGTTACATCAATGAGATAAAATTGTGAAACTATTAGATTAAAGCGGACAACATCTCAATAGTTGAGTTTTGACGATTAGAAATAGAATCATAGCAAAATAGAACAATCGAAAGATGGAGACTAGGGGTGCCAAAATGTGTGAACGAGTCGGATTCAGGTTCAATCAGAAATTGACCAAACCCAAATCCGTTAGACCAAAACTTGACACGTGTAATAAACGGGTCAAAAAAATAGACCCGTTTATAACGGATTTTTATAAGCCAGATTTATAATAATCAACTACAACCGCTTGATTTTTAAGAACCATTTTAATTTATTTAAAGATTCAACCTTACAAAAATATTATGCACTATTATTTTAATCTAACATATTAATTAATCTATCAAAATTATTTCTCTATTTCCTCCTAATTAATTTTGAAATAAGTTATATAATAATTTTTAAAATTCTATTTTTATGGACCCACATGAGTTAACTTTTATGTGAAGATATAAAATAATACATTTAGAATATAAGTAATGTATTAATATTCTTTTATTCTAAATCCTTACTTTTCTGATAATACCATCAATAAGTGTTGGCCTAGATAAAATATGCTCAATCAAATAAATTTTTTGATAACATGTCACTACTTTAAAAACGCCTAAAAACTTAAAATAAAAATGAAAATACTTATTCAATCCCATATATGCTATGGGCTTCCAATGATTTGTATTTATGATCATATTCTTTTCTTGGGAGTATGGCATGCAAGCGAACCAAATGTTTGACGAGCTACTTGTTGCTCGGTTCGATTAAAGCTTGTTTGTGATCGTTTAACTAACTAAACAAATAAACTTGAACAACATTTTAAATACTCGATCCTTAAATAAAAAAGCTTAAACACTAATGTGTTCGGTTCATTTATGTTCACGATCAACATCATTTGAAGCGCGTGAACAAGCTCGACATTAAGCTCGATTCGTGTTCGATTCAGAGCTCGTGAATGAACTCGATAAAAATTCGATTAATATTTAATTGTAAAATTTATTAATATACATAATATAAAATATTTTAAATTTATTATAACATAATGAATTTGTTCATGAACAAGAGATTTTACATTTATCCATATTTCCTAAATTATTTGTTTAAGATATTCATGAACAAATTTAAAGTTTATTTGCTCAATAGAATGTTTGCTAAATGTGTTCACGAACATAGCTCGTTAATATTTGTTTGTTTAAAGTTCGATAAGTACTAAACGAACCGAACATTACCCAAACATGAACACCGATAAATTAAATGAACTAAACATGAACACAAACAATAAAGCTCGAATCAAACATGAAGTGAACTTGAACAAGGTAATAATAAAGAAACTCAAATATGAACATTCACATACTCGACTCGGCTCGATTCGTTTGCAGCCCTGCTTGGGAACATAAGAAAGTGATTGCCTTTTCAACGTCCGTAGCGAACCTATAAGCAATGGCTAGCAATGAACAGACGATAGAGCAACAACCACACAATGACATAATGAATATGATGAAACTCATTTTGATTTGTTGGTTGAGAGTTTTAACTTCCAATCAAGAGTACTTGAGTTCGAGTCTCGCATATATGATGTGTGTATGAATTTACCTAAATTAACCTAAATGTTTCAAAAAAAAAAAAACATGATAAACACGTGGTTCAAGTCATCAATTTATTTTTCAAGAAATTTAAATTTGACACATGTTGAATAAGATGTTATGGACTGAGATATTTTTATTTTATAACCTTAAAATTGTAAATTTACAATATAATTTTGTTTAAGGAGCACGTTTAATTTAGCTATATTCAAATAAATAAATAAAGAGGGCATTAATTTTGTATTATATCTATTCAAAATAAATTTAATGAATATAATATCGCATTAACTTTTGAAAATAATTTGCTGAGCAACTCATTTATGATTTAAAAGTGTCACATTATCAAAGAAACCGAAAGTCTGAAATTGATTTTTCAAATCTTAAAAAAAAATAATTTTGAGGAATTGCAATAATTTTGTTTTATTTATTTAATTTAAAATTCAAATAATTATAGATTAAGACATAAATAATTACAAACTTGATTGTCACAATAGTTAATATCGCGTTTGTGACCACTTTAAGAATCCACACGTAAGAACACAAAGTGATTAGTAAAAAACTAATTACTACAAAAACAATCTATTTTATTTTAATATTTTGTTTTTTTAAAGAACTTATTAATTTTCAATCTAAGACTTCATTTGGGACAACATTTTTATTGCTTCTTAACGTAATTTTTTAATACAAAATTTTTATTTTTTAACTTAAAAAGCTGATTTAAGAAGCAGAAAAAAAGCTAAATCAATGCATAAGGCTTTGTTTGGGATGGCTTTCTTACCACTTCTTAAAGCAATATTCTAATACAAAAATTAAATTTTTGTAATAAAAAATAACTTTAAGAAGCAATAAAAAAGCCGTCTCAAACGAAGCCTAAATCAAACAGACAACCTAGCAATTATTGGAATAAGCATTAATAGTTACTCAAACTATATAGTCCGGTAGAATATGATTACTGTAAAAGTAAATATAGCAATATCCAGATGTCTGAAAGAGTTCCTCAATCTGGTTATTAATGAAAAAATGTATTTAAGTATTATCAGACATACAATAATAATCAAATAACTTGAACAATGTATCAGAATCTGTAAGGGAAGAAATATGTAAATGCTGCATATTTGACAAATTCCTAGAGCTAAGAACCACAAAGAAGACCCTGCATACCCAATGGTTCCTCAGGTCAAAGCTATTTTTAACTCTATCTGGTGTACAATCTAAAAGAAGATCAATAAAAAGAAAAGTAGGCAGCAGCCATGGAGAGCAAGCCATTAGTTGTTATCAGCTTTCATTGCCGAGAAGACTTGACCTGCGAAGAACAGAGAAGGAAATGGAATTCAGCAATTTGCTGCAAATTAACTTGTATAGCTTGAAACCGATTGGTCTATTTGGAGAAGCTGCATCTGTTGCATAATATTTAAAGAGATTTCAATCAAGGCATCTTTAGAATCATTAGCTTTCAATCAAGGCATCTTTAGAATCATTGAATTCCTTATCAAATTCATACACAATCTCCCACATTATTTTGTAACGTCTCAAAATCTAAGTCAAAAGAATTTGATGGGAACATCAGAGCATGGAAGGTTTATCAGAGGCGTGGCCGCCGATCTACGGTCACGATCGAGTCATTGTATTTTTTATTTATTTATGTATTTTCTTATTTTCAGTGTCGTGTATTTGTTTTATGAGATTTCCAATTGTACCCTTTTAGCGAGGGATGTCGTATGTAAGCCCCGAGGGCATTTTCGTCTTTTATTTCTTGAGTCTCATGTACTAGACTATTTATAACCCTTTGTTTTATTTTTCAAGTAATAAATGAATGATTGATTACAAAATTTCTTCCTTACATGAGTTCTTGTGAGAGCTTGAGAGTTTGAATGGAGAGAAATCCCTAGGAGAGGGAGATCGGATCACCCACCAACCTTGGAGACAGCTGGGTTCGTGGTCTTCTTCTTTATCTTTTGTCCTTCCCCTTCCACCTCCACTATCAACAACCTTGCGTCCAAACCGCCCCCTCTCCAAGCCATCGTCTCCTCCTAACCGAGCTCCACAAATTTTCCCCACACAAGCCGCCGGCCACCATACCCGAAATCCCCCATGCCGCCGGCCCTAGCTCCCTAACCGCCGGCCATCCCCCACTTCCCTTCTCCCTTGAGTTTCCTAATTGGGTTGAGGATTAATTTAGGATAATTTTGAAATTCAAAATCATTGGAATTTGAATTCAAAATCTTTCCTAATTTAACTCCTCTATTTTAGGAAAGTTTCTAAACTCATCCTATTTGAATTTAAAATTTAAATTGGATGCAATTTAAAACTTTGCTAATTCCTAAATCCAAAATAGGAACCACCAATTAATTGCCCTCAACTTCCTCTTCCCCTTGGATGCCACCGTCCCCTCTCTCCCTATCCCATTAATGCTCATTTAATTATTTCCTAAATCCAATCCCTCAGTTAGGAAATAATTTCAAATCCCCTATTTCCCTCTTAGCCGAAATTTCCAAAGCTCCAACACCTCCTTTCCAAAATCAATCCTTGCAATTTGGAAACAAATTCCCTTCTCCCCCCATCATTGCTGCCGGCCTCCCCCTCTATACCCACCCCTTCTCTCTCTCCAATCTCCTCCCTCTCTCATTAACTCTCCACCGGAATTTAAGATTTGATATTTTCTCTCTTAATTTCCTCACCTCTACTTACAAAAATCTGAAACTTATTTCAGATTTTTGTATTGGCTCTTCCCTCTTTCAAGTTGCAAGAGAAACTTCTTTCTCTTCAACAATATTCAAGAGCACTATCCAGTCGTGAGGAGATTTGTCACCTAGCATCTATGAATGGCGAATCCAGAAACTGAATACGGCCTAACCTACGACGAGGACGGGTTTGTAGACATTCTCCAGTCAACTTTCTTTGACGTTAACACAAGGGTTGATCACACCATTGAAGATTACATAAAGCGTATTCTGGACACTTTGATGGAAGCAATCGAAGAGCAGTTTGAAGGCGTTGAGTGGAGGATCTCCACTGATCCTTGACAAAATATTCAACTTTTCCCTTTCAACATACTTCTTGACTCTAACTTTATCTTGTGTTTGATTGTAGTCACGAAGGACGTTTCCTCCTGTTTCTACTAAGCTTAGTAAACGTAGGATTTTTTAGTGTACTTCTTTATTTACTAATTCGCATTGTTAGATTAGGGATTTTTATTGAAACTAATACTCTGGCATAACGTTGTTTTCTATTTCATTTTGAAAGTTTCAAATCTTTGATTATGTGATTTAGTCTAAGTGGGCGTGACCCCTTGTTCGTTTTATTTCGTTGTTTAAGCTGCTATTAGTTTCTTCATTTTTTATTCTAATCAATAGTTGTGCAAATTCTAATCAAAATCATTGCATCATCATGTAGTCCTACATCAGAATTGCACCTCTTTTTATTATTTTTTTGTTTATAAATATCATTCAGAACTCACAAGATTCAATATAAGCAGAAAACATAATTACATTTATATTCATTTAATATTTACAACTTATACAAGCCCAAAATGATATATGAACAATTATCATATAACAACAACAACAATAAGATTTTATCCCATTGTGTGAGGTTGGCTACATGAATTATTTTTCTTCATTGTATCATGTAAGAGTCAAATTCACATAATCACATTTAAATCTAATAAAAATGATCATTTCTAATATTTTATAACTAACTCTTTTTAGTTCTATCTTTACCTCTCTTAACATAAGCCAAATCTAATACATCTACTCTCTCATTTCGCATCTTATCTGTAAGAGTAAAGCCATTCATCCACCTAAGCATCCTCATCTCTGCAACACTTAACTTAATTTTATGCTTCTCTTTTAATGGCCGACATTCTGTACAATAAATCATTGTAGGTCTCACTACCATCTTATAGAATTTTTCCTTAAATGTTAAAGGGACTTTTCTATCACACAACAAGCCTGATGCATTCCTCCACTTCAACCATCCAACTTGAATTCTACTAATAATATCCCTATCTACTTCACCATCACTTTGAACAATAGACCTAAGATATCTAAAACGTGTACTCTTGTTAATGACTTGATCACCCAAAGTCACAATCCCCACTAAATTTATTATTACTAAAATTAAACTCTCTCTAATCTTATCTTCCATTGGAGCTACTCCATAGATTGCAAAGATGAGGATGCTCAAAAGGATGAGTGTTTTACTTTTAGAAACAAGATGTGAAATGAGCACATACGTAAAAAGGTTGGAGGAGCTCCAGTGGAAAATAAGATTAGAGAGGGTCGCCTTAGATGGTTTGGTCACATAAAATGGCAGCCTTCCGATGACCCGGTTAGGAAAGTAGACGTATTAGATTTGACTTATGTTAAGAAAGGTAGATGTAGACCTAAAAAGATTTGATTAGAAAATATTAAAAATGACATTTCTTAATAGATTTAGATGAGAATTTGACTCTTAGCATGACACAATGGAGAAAAAGGATTCATGTAGCTGACCCCACGTAGTGAGATAAAGGCTTGTTCTTGTTGTTTTTGTTGTTGCTGCTTGTTAGATATATCATTTTCAGATTTCCTACATTTGCACTTGATTATTTCGTACCCAACCATTTCTACTAATTTCAGATAAAACAGCATATATACAAAACTAACAAGTGAAATTTGCATACAAGTCATTCAAAACATGCAGAATAATGATCTCTATCACATATTAAAAAAGTTACATGATGAAAGCTCACTAAAACGAAAAATATTACATTTTTTATCAGATTCATGAGGGAGAAATATACTAAACTCGTAATCATGAAAAAACAAAAGTAAAGTAGAGGCCACTTATTATGATCATAATAACTTTCTTAATAGGAACAATAGATAGAAAATACCCAAAGAGCTTCCTATATGTTGTCCCTCTCCTCTCATCTCTCCCTTTTCTCTTTCGTTCCCCAACAAGGTAGCGAAACGAGGGAGTATGGCCTGGTGTCAAGTGATACTTCTATTTAAATATTTTAAAACTCATTTAGTGTATAACACCACGACGCACAATTTTCGAGCACCGCTGCGCTGCATGCCGATCCCAAAAGTATAGAGCAGAGCCATCAACGTCGGGGCAATATTTTTCTGACACCGCAACTCCCAACCCAGAATTTTGGATTATTACAATATTCCTCTTCAACATTCATATGCAAATTTTTGCTCGGACAATCACTGGATGCATAACACATTTGGTGAAATTTAAAGCAAGTTTAAGGAAAAAAGTTTAGAACTAGTTGCAGTAGCAAAGATGTGTCCTCAATATATAAGCAACTCTTTTAATTTGCTATTATTCAAAATCTAATGCAAGTTGAAAAGAATCCTCATGTGAGTGGACTGTTTAGCATCATTTCTCCGTTATGATCAAGTTTCAGACTAGTTATAATCTTGAAAATATATGAATTACCCCCTAAAAAATGAAGTAACAATTGCCTTCATTCCTTAACAACAAGACGTGTTCATAATACTATTTATTAAAGTATTTAGCCAGCATTTGTTCATTTTTTAATGAGTAAAATTCATCAAGTAGAAGATTACAATATAATAATGAGAGGTATTTCTTTTTTACTATGTTGCACCGATACACCTATTTATGAAGGATGTTGTATCTGATACACCGATACATAGATACGCCTCCGATACTCCACCGATATATGTCGGATACGTCAAAGCTGTATCCAGTTAAAATACTATTTAATTTCAAAAGGACGCACGCATCCGATACGCGTGTCCGTTGAAAAACAAAAAGAAATCCGAAGAAAAAAGACATGTATTTACTTCCGCAGTTGCGAGAAAGATTCTCTCATTTCTGAGATGGATTTGAGTCTCTTGATGATATGAAAATATTAAAAATTACTAATCTTTCACTTGATGAGCTTGAATTAGAAGCTATGATATTTATTAAAGATGATATAGAAGTTCAAAGACAAACCAATGAAGAAGATAATTATATCATTCATTCTATTGAATAGTTGAAACTTCATGTGCTAGATAATTCATGTTTATGCTTTTGTTGTTGTACTAGATATTTAATGCTTACTTATATTTCGATATTATAAGCTACAAAACTACAAATGATGTTGTTGTCATTTTTTTTGTTCAAATATTATGCTTTGATTGATTTGTTAATTTTTATGTATGATTATAAATTATAATGCCGTGTCCGCGCCGTACCCGTATCCGGTATTTTAAAGAATTGACGTATCCCGTATCCGTATCGTGTCGTATCCATGTCGCCATATCCGTATCGGTGCAACATACCTTTTTTATTAGCATTTTCATTTAGCCCAAGTAATGACATGCACTTGGACTAATATTTCCTTCTGACTCTTCATGCTTAATATATCATCGAAAAATTATCTTGATCGGGCATGAATCTCGAGGCAAAATCATGTTGGAAACTTTGGATTCTAGAGGTGGCCCCTACAAGTTCAAGTGATGACTCCCGCCACGTAGCACTTTGTCCCATACAGAGTTCAAGAGGTAGCTCCCATGGCGTAGCACTTTGTCTTGAATGGTACTTAGTTCTCATGGAAGACTAGTGTGTTGTTTTGATACCATTTATAACATGTCAAATTCTTAACTATCAAGATATTGTTCGCTTTAGCCTACGGGCCTCATGATTTTGTCTTGTTTGTGTAACTTCCCAAGATATCACTCATCCCAAAATTTCTCCGGGATGAGCACGCCTAACTGCGAAGTTTCTTAATTAAATTCTAACCATTACACCAAAAAGTGTCTTGATGTTTAAGAGTTTAACTTCTTTTATTTAAGGGGTTTCACAGCTGCGAGGCCGGTTTGATAGTTTTTTTTTTTCGTTTTTCTTAAAGATGTCATCCCTTGGTGTTATGTATTGTATCTATTTGTTTATTCTTGTGTAAGAATAGTGTAAGAGAGAGAAAATTAAGGAGAGAGCGCGAGAGAAGAGAATTGTACAAATTTCTTCTAATTTCATAGCAGATTTCTTGGTGTGGTATGGCTCCGTAGTTTTTTCCCTATTTTGAATTTTTTCAGATTAAATCATTATTTTTTCTTTCCATTGCATTTCTATGTTCTTGTTTGTTTAATTGAGTGATTTACTTCCACCCCCATCAATCATCATACTTATCAATGGCATCGAATGGCGTGCGTGACGCACGGTGCAAGGCGGCGCACCTACAACACCAACTGCATTGCACGATGCATAAGATCAGGTTGGTGCGCCATTTGCGTTATGTGCACGCAATGGCGCATGGCACATGCAACATGGCATGCACAATTTTATTAATGTAATAATCTATTTAAATACATATATAATTTTAATTTCTAAATAATATAATAATAAATTTAAGGTTATTAGTTATTGATTTATTAGCTACAGTTGAATGAAACCTCACGGCCACCCGAAGCCTCACAAACGCACTTGATTCCGCAAGGGATTCTACCTTTATTAAAGCGATTCCGGTTGTCATTCATCCCTCGTATTCCTTCCTTTCACCACTCCTTGTTCGTTCTAGTGATTATGCCTGTCTTCGTCAGCTCGTTGCTTGCGGAATTAAGATCCCGTGTGCTTCGTCGTCTCCTTCAACAATCGACACATCTGATTCCTCCGAAGTCAAGGGTCACCATTAGGAAATGATCTACTTCCTTTGGTCGGTCAATTTTGATCAACTTACATTTTTTTAATTTAGAATATAAGCTTAGGAAAATGCACCTACTACAAGCATATTATAAGCTTAGAGAAAATGCTAAGTAGAAGGAACAAAGTTTGATACTAAAAATGAAGGAAAATATCTATGTGGGCAATGTGTATTTTTCAATTTTATAATTTTTATTAGCAGCAACTTGTATTTACTTTAGTTAAACATAGGCTTGCTTGATTGTCTCAATATACTTTACATGCAAAGTTATCAAAATCCCTCCATCAATCGGAATAATATCTTCATGATATACCAAGCAAATTTGAAGAATCTCGAGTCATGAGCTTCATTAAAATGCTTACTTATATAGTAATATGTTACGTTATTTTAGTGCTTATTATTTTATTTTATTTTACATCATGTTCAAAATGGATCGTGCCGCGCTATGCACCATGCACTATGCGCCATGACTCCACGGGGAACTCTGCCCCATGGTGAATCATTCGCCGTTGCAAAGCATGAGCTTGATGTTGTTGTTGTTGTAATTAAGATATAACATAAGAAATCTTGTAAGAAAAGTAAAGTTACAAAAAAATGCTACAATAAGAAAGTTAAATGATGAAGGAAAATCAAAAATAGTAACTGTCGATCCTTCATATAGTAAAACTAGAGTAATAAAAAACGGTCGGTACAAAAAAACCAATAGTGGCAAAAATAAGCATAATTGGTACGTAGACTACTAAACAATCCAACCACAACAGACGAAACAGAGAATACTGCAGCCATAAAAGGGAGAGCACGGGATAGGAACCTATTATACTAAAGAATCTGACAAGTAATAAGTTGGAATAATTTGCTACAGTAGAATACATCCACAAAGTAAATCCAAATATTTCTCATTCTCATAGGCATGAAAAACATAGACATGCTAAGTTCAAAACAAATTAGAAAATAGACAATATGACAATTAAAACAACAAAAGAACTCAAAATGTCATAATCCACGGCTCAACATAAGCATCCTATATTTTTGATGTAAAATTTCTACAAAATCACATGTCGGCAACAAATATTCTTATATTAATATTACAATATTGTAAATATGCATCTCCATATAGGTCATACTAAAAGGAAGTTAATGCACTACCGATTCTCTAAACATGGCCATAAACTAAATATTTTATTGTGCCTGAATGTGAATCCCAATTTACCTCATTACTCTCGGACTTCTCTGCAATCCAAAGTTTCTTCATGCACCATTTATGAGAACTCGAGTGAAATCCTTGAAATTCCTAATATTTCAAATTCATTATCATCTGCATGGTACCATCCAAAAGCATCGAAGGAAAAGCATTGGTCAAGACAATCTTTCAGGGCAATGGAGCCTCTTGAGAAGAAGTCCCACAAGAAAATAAATTAGCCATTGCTATTCCTATCACGGAAACCTCAATAGTCAAGTTAACAACATTAATTAGCATAAGCGTTTCGTATTCTATCATTGTGATGAAATTATGGAAGGTACACGGATCAAGCATGTGTTCTAGCACGCCCGTGCGACCGGCCTTGCTCGAGCTCAGCTTCCTCTCGCGACCAGACTAACGCCCACAAGCAACCCACATCCAGTACTCCCAATTCCATCTTCGACACTCCGCACAACTTCAGCTCGTCCGAGCCCACTACATCAATCCATATATGGAAGTTCGATGGAGATGCAAGTGACTTCACCTGCGAGATTATCGATACTGATGAGGCCTCCATACTCTACAAGGATGGATCAGAGTTTTCCCAGCAAGGTGATCTTTCCAGGGAGCTCCGGCGCCTAAATCATTATTGTTTGACTACTGGCAAATTTAAGAAGCCGAGGCAAACAATATCGAAAGGGCATAGGAACTACGATCTGTTGCTTAACCTTCAAATGGACATCAGATACTCTGTGGGAAAACCAGCTTCATTGCAGATGAGGGAGCTAAGATCCAACGATTTTGATCCAAGGAAGGTGTATTGGACAAGATTTCCCCCTGAAAGATCAAATATTAACCCGACCCACCAAACGACCCGAGTTCAGATGGAAGAATTACTACCCCATGGTCTTCAGACATTTAAGAAAATTGTTTGCAGTGGATCCAACAGATTAGATGATAGCCATATGTGGTAATGATGCTCTGAGAGAGGTATCTTCCTTGGGAAAGAGCAGTAGGTTAGCCCTACTGACGCAGAAGAGTTTACAGAGTTCTGGAATGGGCTAATCAACAGTGGTCACTGCTTTTTGTGGGTGGTGAGGCCTGACTTGATAGCTGATGCAAAGGTGACAGTGATTGCACAGTCATTGGAGCTTCTTCTAATCCAATTCCAGATGTCGACCAATGATGCTCGGATTCTAGCGAAGGAATAAATCAAGCAGCTGGCGAAAGACCCGCAGGTGATCCAAACTCTCGTGCACCGCCTACGGACCGCCAAGATGCCTAATGTTCGCCAACTTTCAACCAACCTACTCTGCAAGAAGATAACCGAACATTGGGGCAAGCTTTCCCCTAACGTCAAGCAATCTATCAAGGTTGCGCCTATCGAAAGCATCACTAAGACCCCAGAGACAAGGTTATTGGTGGAACTGTGAATAAGAATGGGAGACATAATAGTGAAGGTGACACATGTGGGATCAGAGATTGCTTTATCTCATAGGGTTCAGCTAGTGAAAGAGGCTCAGCTTTCAAAGGCACTTGTCCAGAAACTAGTGGACAAAATTTCCAGAGTTTTTGTTCCCGAAGTTGTTGTGGTGGCTTTGCATGCTTGGCTTGGCTGGTTCATTCCTGGAGCAGCCCATCTGTATCCAAGGACTTGGATTCCAAGTGGCATGGATGAGTTTGAATTGGCAAACCATTTTGGAATTTCAATCCTTGTGGTTGCTTGTCCATGTACTCCCGATCTGGCAACTCCAACTGCTGTGATGGTAAGCCACTCGCAAAGGAGCCTCTCAAGGTGTCCTGATAAAGGTGGAAGTGCTCTGGAGAAAGCACACAAGGTGAAAGCTACAATATTTGATAAGACAGGAACACTAATTGTTGGAAAACCTGCAGTGGTTCATATCAAGCTCTTTCCCAGCTCTTCCTTACAGGAAGTATGTGATTTAGCTGCTGTTGCAGAGCCTAATAGCGAGCACCCTATATCAATGGCTGTGGTGAAATATGCCAAGAAACTCAATTCCAAATATGATTACATCAATGACCGTGTAATGCATGCAAAAAATTTCAAGGTGCATCCTGGCGTTGGGTTCAGTGCCTTTATCTGTGGAAAAGCATTGCTAGTTGGGAACAAAAGGCTCATGTTTGCTACCAATTTTCTAATTTCTAGAGAGTTAGAAAAGTATGTGGCGGAGACTAAAAATATAGCAAGAACCTGGGTGTTGATTGCTCTTGATGGTGAAATTTCTATTAATTCTCGAAGATGTAAAATCTTCGACCCAAGAGGAGTGCTTATGATTTCTACACCTACCTCCCTACCAATGACGCGCCTCGACGGAGTCGAGCTCTTCTGACGCAAGGGGAGTCTGATGTGGAACATTTTAGTTATATCACACCTTAGGAGTAGCTTATTTAGTTTATTACATGTTTTCTAGAAAGTTCTAGAAGGTTATATGGCTAGCTTATAAATATAGCTATTGTAGTAGGGAGGAGGGATGGAAAATATACGATAAATATTATATGATTTGGAGCCTTAGAGCTTATGTTTGTTCATGAATTGGGTGTTCTTCTAGTAGATCCATTTCTTCCGTTGATCATTTACTATATTTTTATATATAGTGCTACTAAAATTACTCGAGGACTAGCTAAATCTAGAGATACATCCCAAGCTATTACACTTCATATTTATAAATTACTAAGAGTTAAGGGAGATCTAAGAGACCTCTAGCATTGTTTTCCTTGTATATTATTAAGAATCCTCTCATCAGTCTACAATGCAAATACCTATAGATTTGAATAAATAAAAAATATGTTTGTGTGTATTGTTCATTACCTTTTCATTTGCTCTGCTATTCTTACCAGCACATAGTAAATTGGGTCACAATTTCTTTTTGATACATCATCAAAAATCACCTTGATCGAGCACGAATCATGAAGCATATATTAGTTGGCAACTTTCAAAATTAAATTTGAGACCATCCAAACTCTGGTTTCAACAAAATTATAGTCAAATTGAACATCTCAATGTGACAAACCCAACAACATCGAAATTGGTCTGATCCGATTCCAAATGGGTCCAAACCAAGGGACTGAAGCATATTTGGAAGGTTCAAAACATTAATTAGATGACCAAATAATATCTATATATCACATGCTTATAATTGAATCGAGCGACTCGCCGAGACAAATCTAAAGAGTCCAATATCATTTAATTCTGACATCATTAAGGTATATAAATGCTTAAAAAAATACTCCATGAATGAGGTAATCAGTATGGACCATCCGATTGAGCACTCCGAACCTACCGTGGATCTTCTCCATATTTACAGAGTGTGCCACTCACAAAAATCTATAAATAAACTCCTCTTTATATGAAGGGGATCTTTGGCTAGAGATTGGAAAAACTCAGAGGCTTCAAGGATCTAGAGCTCCACCCAAGCATCACCACCAGCGAGCTTTCATTGACTGTCGCCAGACCACCACCTAGCTCCCGACCGCCACTGAACCACCACCGGTCGCCGATCGCCACCGGATTTCCACCCTACTGTCGACCACAGTCGGGCCTCCTCCCAGCCGCCGATCATCACCAGACTTCCACCAAAACATCGCTTGGCTGCTGATCGCCGTCGGATTACCGCCTTGTCGCCGACTACCATCAAACTTTTGCCCCACCATCGTTGGACCACCACCTGGCCAATGATTGCCATGAGAACATCGTCCGGCCGCCTAACATCGACGTACCACCACATGGCCGCCGACAGTAGCTAAACTTTTGCCCGACCATCTTCGGATGGCCACCACTCGGCAGCCGACCACCGCTGGATTTCTAACACGATCGTCATCAGACTTTCACCAGATCGCTGTCGAACTTCTGTCTGACCACGATCATTACAAACTCCCGAGCATCTTTATGGAGCTTGATCAATTCTTCAAACTATTGTAATTTAACCGCCTCCAAGTTAAGGAATGGGTCAACCTCTGCAACTCACTCAAATATAATGAAATGTTTTCACATGAGTGACGCCCAATGGATTTTTCCTTTTTGGATTTTACGCGTAAAAAATTTCTGGTGTTGTTCCTCTCTCTCTCTCTCTCCAACTATTTATTTGTGCTTTGGATATTCGTGCATCGCTAGGAAAAAAAATTCCTTACTCTACCGCCACAAATATACTAGCCCGCAACACTTCTCATGTTCTTATACTATATACCTCAAAAGAGTGAGATTCAACTTGTTTGAAATGAATGAATTTCCACTACTCACACTTGGGTTCCGCATAGGTCACACTAAGGGCTTGAATAATTTGATGAAGCACCAAGAGAGCAGTTAATGGTTGGGGTCAACACAAAAAATAAGATAGTATAGCTATGGTAGGTTCTGCCTTTACCTTAATTCATCATTGGGCCATCCGTTCGTCATTCCATAAAGCTTAAAAAGTACCCGGTTTCTCATGAGAAACATACCTGAGAATGATAGATTATATATAATAATGGCCTAACCACCAAAGGCTCTTGTCGTCGACATCTAGCAACTCCATGAGATGACATAGTAATTACTTACAAGAATAGCCCTTTCAATATACACATAATACCCATGTATATCTATAAAAGAAACTCAACATAAAGAGTTAAGACTAGCTGCTTTTTTGAAACTAAGCTCCTTAAAGAAGAAAAAAAATATTAAAGAAACCCCTAAATTTCACCCCTACCCTCCATTCCACAAAAAGTAGGTATGATAGCCAACGCAATTCTTATGATCACTTTATATCATTCACACCGGATTACCCTAATAGCATCAAGAATATAAGAAAGAAAAAGTAACGAAGATCAACGATAACATTATGAACATCTAGAAATATATGAGACAAGGGTGGATTAATTCTCATCAAGTATCCCTAGAAAAAATAATAATAATAATCAAAAGAAGACTAAAGGGCTATTTAAATACAAGTAGGATTTAACTTTAGTATGATATAGTAAATCCTGTAAATCCAGATTTAATAAATCCTACTAATGTTAGATCTTGAAAATTATTTGGCAAAAAGGATGATAAATCCTGTGAGATTGTTTGTCAATGTAACTCAAGATTTAAAACGGTTAATTTATTAAAAAATCAAATTTATTTTGCATTTTAGATACAGGTTATTTATTAATTTCAATTTTAATTATCATCAACAAATTATAATTATAAATAATATAATTAAAATTAGCTAATTATCAAATTATATAATTAATGATTTTTTTGCTAATTACAGTACTAACTATCTAATTATTTATTTAGATGTTATTTTAATAAGCATTTAATTACTAATTAAACTTCTAATTATCTAATTAATTATTTAATTATTATTTAAAATAACTAATTATTTACTTAGTACTTATACTACTAATTATTTTCCTATTTAATTATTTAAACGTTATTTTAATACATTTTTAACTATTAATTATTAATTAAACTATCTGATACTTCTAAGTTCTGATAACCTTTAGGCCTATAGTTTGCTTTTCCTCTTCTCCACTTCTTAGTTCCACTTCGCCTGTTTCACGTGAGGCTTTGTTGTGGTTCAAGGACAGCATTCCTTCGCCCCCTTTGACAACGTTCTTGGCCTTCTTCGAAGACGACCGAAGCTCGCTTGCTTCAAAGGTAACCATCTTTCTCCCTTTCGAGCACTTCTTCCACCAAATCCCGTAAATTCGCAGAAGCCCAAAACTTATTAGTAAATATGGGATTTACGCCAACAATTGAATAACGCGGATTTCTCTTACCGTTAGATTTGCAGGATTATCAAATCCTGTTTGGCGGGATTTATGCTAAATCCTGCGCAAATTCTGCATAAATCCCGTTGCCAAGCAGCCCCTAAAGCAATTTGCAACCATACAAACACATAATTTTCTACCAAAGAAGCATTCTTCTCTACATAGCCGATATTCCAACTCCGACAGTAAGAATTACCAACAAATTTTAAATAATCAAAAACAAACATAGGCTAGCTCACCCGGGACAACCGTCGTCGGCCTCCACGCAGGTGCGGGTTCGGTGGGGACAGAGGATCGCCTTGCCAATTCCAGATAGGCTCGAAACGATGCCCAATAAGTATAACACGATAACGAAGCCGATAACCCAGGGCATAAGGATGCAGCCAAGCATGAAGGTGATAGACCCACAGAGCATAAGCGCGAGAGAGGCCCCTAGGAAAAGTGAAGCGATGCCCGCAGGGGAGATCTCTGAACGCTGCGGTGTGCCGCAGAGGGCGCCGACGGCTGGAAAGAAGAGGTGGGGAGAGCGCAGAAGAGCGAGAATGAGGGTACAGAGCTCGTAGAAGAGCCCCGATTGCTGCTCGTCATCTCCACCCATGTTCAAAATGAAACCCTAAAATTAAGAGAGAGGGACAGAGAAGAAGAGACAGAGAGCGAGAGAGAGAGAGAGAGAGAGAGAGAGAGGGAAGCAGCAGCGGATAAGGAAATTTCAGCGGATAGCAGAATCGGCGGAGTTTTTTCACACGCGGCAAATGGATATAGACGGGCTCCTTTTTATTATTATATTATATATATTATTATATCCGAAACAGAGTCAAAAGGACAACTTAGTCTTCATTTAATTTTTAAATTGATTACACGTATTTGTAGTTATCAGTTCAAATTTATAAGCTAATTTATTTTGCTTCAAATATTTGGCTTTAATCCACCCGATGATGGTTTGTGAAAATAATGCATATGATCCCATCGGTGTAGTTGGGTCGATGGGCGAGCATAGTTAGAAATCTCTCAACATATTTTAGTATCATCTTTCATACTATGTGACCCCTTAAGTGGAGAGATTGTGGGTCATGCACCTGTGGGGCTATTTGCTGGTGAGCTCGTTGAGGGATTAGTTACTTCGCCATGTGTCTCCTAAGGGGGGTCGCAGCGGGTGAGATTAGACCACCACCTGCTGTCGGAGTTATGCTGGACCACCACTCGATGTTGGAGTTCTGTCAGACCACCACCTCACGCATGAGTTTCACCAGACCACCGCCTGACGCTAGACTTCCGTTAGAACCACCACCAGACACATGAGATTTGCTGGGCCGCCGCATGACACCAGACTTTTGCCAGACCATCGCCTGACGCCGGACTTCCTCCGGACCACCATCTAGTGCCGAGCTTCCGTCAGAACCACCGCCTGACACCGGACTTCCATCAGGACTTCCACTTAACATCCGATGTTTGAGTTCTACCGGATCACCGCCCGACGCCGGAGTACTACCAGACCACCACCTGACGCAAGAGTTCCATCGGACCACCACCTAACGTTGGACTTCCATTAGGACCATCGTTTGATTCAAAACTTTCGTCGGAGCACCACCTGACACTAAACTTCCGTCAAGACCATCGCCTAACACGAACTTCCACTGGACCACCGCCCGATGATAGAGTTCTGCCAAACCACCACCTAACACAGGAGTTCCACCGGACCACTGCCTAACGCCGGACTTCCGTTAGGACCACCACCCAACACCGGAGCTTTGTCGAACCACCGCATGACTCCAGACTTTTGTCGGACCACCGCCTGACGTCGAACTTCCACCGGACCACCGCCTAACACTAAACTTCCGTCAGGACCACTACTTGACGCTGAACTTTCGTCAGGACCTCCACTTGATGACTTTAGTCAAGACCACCACCCGATGTCGGAGTTCTATCGGACCACTGCCCTATGCTGGAGTACTACCAAGCCACCACTTGACACAAGAGTTCCGTCGGACCACCACTTGACGTCGGACTTCCATTAGGACCATCGTTTGATGCCGAACTTCCACCGGAGCACCACTTGATACATGACTTCCGTTAGGACCATCGCTAACACGAACTTCCACTGGACCACCGCCCGATGCCGGAATTCAGCCGAACCGCCGCCTGACACCAGAGTTCTACCACGCTGCACCACCAATTAAGGCATGAACTTTCGTCAGACCATTGACAAAAGTTAGAGTTCTGCCAAACCACTGAATAAATGCCCAGACTTCTGCCAGACCACATCCTTAAGATAATGATTTTTTTACCCCTGTCTCCTGTCGATTATGGTCCTTCCAACCTCCGTCGCCTATTATGGTCCTTCCGATCTCCATCACCAAACAATGATCTTTTTGACCTATGTCTCATGCTGAATATGGTCCTTCTAACCTTCGCCACCTACTACGATCCTTCTAACCTCCATTGTTAGACAATGGTCTTGCTGACCACTATCACCTGCCGACTATGGTTCTTCTGACCTCCCTCACTAAATAGTGGTATTTCTAACTATTATCTCCCACCGATTACGGTCCTTTCAACCTTCCTTGCCAGACAATAATCTTTCTGACCACTATCTCCCACAGACTATGGTTCTTTCGACTTCCCTCGCCAGACAACGATCCTTCATACCACTGTCACCAGACTACGGTCTTTCTAGCCTCCGTCGCCCACCAACTATGATTCTGCCGACTAAACAAACATTTCAATACCAATTCTTCTAATTTCCACCATGTAATTTAATGTACATTGGTTTCATCAACTCAAGGCCCTCCCCCCAAGGAAGGGCCTCATTTGTAATTGACTACAAATAATAGGTTATTCATTTAAAATTGGGTCAGGCCCCGTGGTTTTTCCCTCTTTTTAGGGGTTTCCACATAAAAAATCTGTATCTTATGAACGCTAAACCCTATATTTTATGTGCTTGTGTGTTGGATCTTCGTACAAAGCAAATATATTAAATTTTATTTTTCTCTATCGTCGTGAATATTCCAGTACACAACAATACTAATTCATTAATTGATGAAAATGATTGATTAGTTGAATGATATAGGAGCATGATTGATATGCAACTAGACTAATAAATGAACATATGATATATGGAATGGTTCACTTTATACATGATATGAGTGATTGATATACGATCATGATAAAATAGAACATATATAAAGGAATATAATATATCAAATTACATGGTATATATGATATTATTCATATTAATTGCTAGATGTTTACATAGTATATGTTCACATTGCTTTGAAAATGAATGATTAAATGTATATTATTTATATTTGGTGCATTAAGTTTAGTTGTAGATATTTGTTATTTGCTAAGATATATGCTCATTCTGTGATTTAATCCATATTTTTAGGTAAGTATAAGGAACATGTGGATTGAGGTAGATCGAGGCAATAGGGTAGGCTTTCTTTTCATATTGTTGGTTTTCTTTCTTTTGTAATCATGATGTCTTGTTTAGTGACTTGTGACTTTGGCTACATCATGATTATTGTATGTGTTATTTTAAAAACTCTAGATTAATATATAAATATTGAATGAATATAAATATAATTACATTTTTTGTAGTTTATATTATGTTTATAAAATTAATAAGTTGGTTGATATTTAAAAGATAAAAAGATGAAAATCTCCCAAAATATAGGGCATCACAAAGTTTAAGTTATGGTGAGAGAAATTGTCATCGTATTTTGAAGTATTGACTTTGTACTTCAAAAAATATATATTGTGCTCAAAGTTTAATATATGAGAAATTTTCACTTGTTATAAACTATTAATAACTCTTTCTCCAATTTATAAATATTCTTTAAAATCAATAACCAACCACTAAAATTATAAAATCCTACTAAATACTAAAATATATCATCTGCCCAAATAGAAAATACTTAGAATCAATCTAATAATCTTATTTCTCACACTTCAACATACTCTTAAACTCTACCATCAAATCAATATCACAAGTTCACATCCTAAACTAACATTCCACCATCATTTACAGTCATTTATCTTACATAATGACCACTATCTAAAATGATCTCCAAATTTGCCTAAACTAGACTAATATTGACATTTCAACTAATATACCCTCTAAACCCCTCATGATTTCACCATAAATTCTAAAACACCTCTTTAAATATCAAATAAAGATTCACAGCCTTTTCTAGCTATTAATCTCACTAAAAGCTTGCCCACTAGCATCATTCATAAAAGATGTTTAAAATATCATTTTAAAGTATTTAATAAATTATAAGAAATTTTAGAAATGTCACACACACACACACGCACACACACACACACACACACACACACATATATATATATATATATATATACATATATATGCAAAGATAAAAGCTAACATGGGAAATTTTAATTTTTTACTATTAAAATGTTCAAAATGGAATATTCAATAACATACTAGAAGCCATTGATAATTAATGAAGGAGCCTTTTTAAATTCTAAGAAGGAAATTCCAATTTTTGGTAAGGGTAAAGATGTTATTGTTAATGATTGTATTAAAAGCTCGAAAGTTTCAAAAGCTTTGAAAATGAAATATGTTAGTCTGAATGCTTCGACATCTTCAGACTTTAAAATACATGTGAGCAGATTATGCAATTCTACTTCGTGTACTCCTGGTAATCAAATCTTAAAATGTACAAATGCAAGTGGTAGTGCTACTACGATTGATAAGATACCGGTGGATGCAGATAAGGAATTTGTTTCAGGTTCTCAATCATCTATGAAGAATTCCCCTATTTTACATAACGACTTGGAGAAAGTCATGCATTGTATTTCAGGATAATTGAATTCTAAAAATCAAGTTTTGCAAAAGATCTCACCTCTTGAAATTGTTAATAAGATGGGAAATCTGAAGAATAATGCTTCGACTAGAAATGCAAATTTGAAAGTGGATAATATTAACCTAGGTTCCTTTTTGGCTGAAGATGGTAAAACTGTGAAATTGCATAAGGGTAATGTATTGGAAAATACTAAAAGATTGGATAATGCTTTAGTCATTAAAGTTTTTGGTGACAATCTACTGTTTTATGTAATCAACCTTGAGTTGAGAAGACAATGGAGCTGTTTTAGGAATTTCAAACTTACCATGTTGGGACAAGATTGGGTTCTTTGCTCATGTGAAAATGTTGAGATCATGGAATGAATTTTAAGTGAAGGACCTTGGTTTGTTAAAGGTCATATAGTGGGTATTGATAAACGGGCATCTACTTTTTCCCCAAATTCTTTGAAGGGTCTCTCGGCACCAGTGTGGATTAGATTGCCTAATTTACCTTTACATTGCTGGGATGATATCAACATATGCAGGATTGCATCTTAAGTGGGAAAGCCTTTTTTACTAGATGGAAACATGTTTCAATGGAATAGAAGATAATTTGCTAGGATTTGTGTTCGTATTATGTTGGACAAATAACTTCCACTGCGAGTTTGAGTGGAAGATGATTCTAGCAAATTTTATCAAAAAATTGAATATGAGAAAGTTTTTAAACTGTGCTTCAAGTGTGGCAAGATTGGTCACCTAATAGATAATTGCCATGTTTCTAAAGTACTGATGATTAAAGAAATCCAAGTGCGCCTTCATTGGGTGCTGATGTTGATAACCAAGATGACATGATTTCTGGTAAGAAAGAGGGAGTCATTGTGGATCAAGTGGGGATAGCTGAAAAATGATATGTACCTTGGGTACCAGTTAAAAATCCACCTAGCATCTCAAATCCATACAATATGGTTTTATGCAAATACAAGAGTCATGAGAGGTATAGAAGAGAAATGGACCTTAAGCCTGACTATGAATAGTATTAGGATAGTTCACAATTATTAAATAGATAGGGATATTATTAGTTGAATTCAAGTTATGGTTGAAGTGGAAGAATGCATTGAGCTTGCTATGTGACAGACCTAAAACATGAGAGAAAATTAAGTGTTGTAGAAATGAGAAATTTCAGGCGGATGAGTGACTTCACTTTAGAAAAAAAATATAAAACAAGTATATAGTGAAAAGGTTGGAGTAGCTCTAGTGGCAGATAATATTAGAGAGTCTCCTTATATGGGTTTGTCACATAAAATGTTGGCATTCTGATGACCTCGTTAGTAGAGTATATATATATATATATATATATATATATATATATATATATATATATATATATATATATATATTAGATTTGACATATGTTAATAAACGTAGAGGTAAACCTAAAAAGATTTGATTAGAAAATATTAGAAATGACTTTTTTTATTATATTTAAATGAAATGTCGACTCTTAATTAAGCACAATGAAAAAAAAAGGTTTATGCAGCCGACCCCACATAGTGGGACATAGGCTTGATATTGTTGTCGTGGGCCTAAGTCTAAATGAAAATGATTGATATTTTTAATTTGTGCATCAACGAGAAATATTATTTACTTTGCCCCTAGATATAAAAATATATATAAATATTATTATTTAATGATAATTTACTCAAAAAGCTATATAAAACAAATGAAAGCGGATTTATATACATAACATAAAATTTTTTTCTATATAAATAAATAAAAATATTAGTATATGCATGTAAATTATAATGATTAAAAGTACTATAATAAAGTAATAATTATATAAATATGAATATTCCAGGTTTTTCTCTCCCGTTCTAGCCCCAACCGCTCATCTCCCGTAAAAGATGTTTTAAAAATCGGGGCAATATAGTCATTCGAGCTGCGCAGTGAAATTTGGTTTCGCATGCTGCGATCTTCGATCTCTGATTTCTAGGGCTTGTTCTCTTCGACCATTCCGGGCTTTCTCGGAAGCCTAAGTCCTCGCCGATCAAGGAGTGGGAGGAAGAATCTAATGGCAGAAGACACAGTTGCTGGCTCCAACGCAGTCCCCTCTCCCTCCCAGCCGGCGACGCCGGGACCGATTGGGAGCGCAGTGATTCCAATCGTGAACAAGCTGCAGGACATCTTTGCGCAGCTGGGGAGCTCGTCGACAATCGACCTGCCGCAGGTGGCGGTGGTTGGGAGCCAGAGCAGTGGAAAGTCGAGCGTATTGGAGGCGCTGGTAGGCCGCGATTTCTTGCCGCGTGGTTCCGATATTTGCACGCGACGCCCGCTGGTGCTGCAACTCGTGCATTTCACCCGAAAGCAAGATGCGCCTGCTGGAGACATGGAGGAATGGGGCGAGTTCTTGCACATTCCAGGCAAGAGGTTCTACGACTTCACGGAGATCCGGCGTGAGATTCAGGTGATAAGCTGTAACACTTTGCTTTACAGGATTTTCGATTATTCACGCCTTTGTTTATCATGTTATATCGGCAACTTGCTCAAACCTCGCAAGCTGCTTATTTTACTACACAAGTGTTGTTTTTAATTTTCACTTCTATATCCGTTTTTTTTGTATTTTAAATCTTTAAATCCACTAGATGGAGATTTCTGCATAATTTGTGCTTGATGGCGATGCTGCTCTGGTTGGTTTATGTAGCTTTTGTTTCAGATTTCGAATGCAAAAGTTTCAAGGCATTAATGAGTATTTTCTCCATAGCCCGTACAGTGAAATGATACAGTTTTATTTTTATTTTTATTTTAAATTGCTTCTGGGACTTCTGGGTGATTGAAACTTTGCTTTTAGCTTTTTTTTTGTGTTTTATAAATCTATTTAGTGCTGTATTGGCTTTTGTACTTTGTGGCTATTTTTATATTTCCATTTTATCTATCTGCCATTGTTTTGTGAAATTGGATGCTTAAACCTACAGGCTGAAACAGACCGTGAAGCTGGGGGAAATAAAGGAGTTTCGGACAAGCAAATTCGTTTAAAAATTTTTTCGCCTAATGTTCTCAATATGACTCTGGTTGATTTGCCTGGAATAACGAAGGTTCCAGTTGGTGATCAACCAAATGACATTGAGGCTAGAATCAGAACAATGATATTATCATACATCAAGCATGAAACTTGTATAATATTGGCAGTTTCACCAGCAAATGCAGATTTATCAAACTCTGATGCACTTCAAATGGCGAGGATTGCTGACCCGGATGGTAATTTCTGATAATGATGCTTTTAGTTCAGACATCACGATTGCACGTTTTTAGACTGATTTGTTTGTTTTGAAAATAAATAACATAAATTGGCTAAGGTGATTTTTTGATATCGTCATCCTTACAGGTTCGCGAACAATTGGTGTCATCACAAAGGTAGCGGATTTATGTGCCATTTATGATTAGGTAACTTGTGTTTTTTTGTTTTTCTAAGCTAGTTATTCCTTTACGTCTTACAGCTAGATATAATGGACAAAGGTACTGATGCACGAAATTTTCTGCTGGGAAATGTGATTCCACTTCGACTTGGCTATGTTGGTGTGGTTAACCGTAGTCAACAGGTACTGCTAGTATAGATCTTCTCATATCTACTTCTTAAAAATGTCTAAATTACTGTATGATTTTTCAATTTCAGCCTAGGTTCATACATTCTTGGAACTTATAGAAATAGCGAACATTGAATGATTAGCTGCAGTATTACTTTTAAGACGCCGCTACTTATAAGTAGTATGTAGAGTATGCCATTTTAGTATAGCTACAGGCCAATGCAAGTTCTTTAACAAGTTATTTTTTTAAGCTGTTATGGTTATCATAATTTTTCAATTTGGGCGGTATTGGTCTAATCTTATTGTAGGATAACACAATCCATCTTTAAATCTCGATCAGGGATTTCTATTAAGCTTATTGACAACTTATAGTTGAGTTTTTGTTGTGGGATCAAATTTAGGACATGTGTTACAGGTAAGTCCTAATGTTATGATAAGTATGATTTTACTATTTAGGGATCAAATTTTTTATTATTTAGCTTTTTGCATGATCTTAATTTCAAAAGAGGAATCCATATTGTTGAGGTTAACGTGATTTACTATAAATGGGATTAACCCATTATACTCTCCATAAATTATGATTTGAGGAAGAATTAGGGTTATTAACATTTGATTCTTGATTTGAGGATTCTTAGGGCGGAGATAGGAGGGAGGGAGACTTTAGATGGGCTGCACTTGCTTATGGGAGGATTGTAACTCCTTCTACTTAGAGAGCTCCAAGCTAAAGGGCAGCAGAAAGCTCTCAGAAAATATCCCATTCTGCCATGATTTATTTGATATTTATAGATGGCTCCCAAGCTGGTCTCTTTCATAGAATTCTCTCTCTTGGATGGTTCTTAGGGAACCCTTGTAATTCTTGCTTTTACATCTGATGATAATGGAGGGACAAATCCCTCTTTGCAACTTAGGTCTTGGCCAGTGGACATTATCAAGCATTTTAGATATATCATCACCTCATTTAATATCTAGTTTCCTTATTGTATCTTTTATGACCCGTAGTTGGTGATGCTACTGCCTTTGTTGGCGATATCCGCTTGTACATATATGATGCAGGTGTTTTGAATGGTTGAAATGGTTATAAATTGTTGTGAGGGTGTCCCACTCATCCTTTTGTACCATCTATTTTATTTGGCTTTTGATGCTATAGTTCTCAATATTAAGTTTAATCAGTTTAAGCTTCTACTAAGTTGAGTGGGTCGGTTGATTTTGTTGTATGATGTACCCCATCGTTGCTATGAAGTGTTCCCGGTGTTCCCAATCGGCTGTCATGTCGAGTTTAGGAGCGATTGAGCTATCTATTCCTACTTGAGTGAGCTCTTTTAGCCCGCTATGCATGATTGGATGCTATAGTTCTAAATCTTAAGTTTGATCAGTTTAAGCATCTAATAAGTTGAGTGGGGAGGTTGATTTTGTTGTATGATGGAACCCCATCGTTGCTATGAAGTGTTCATGATATTCCCGATTGGCTGTCATGTTGAGTTAAGGAGCGATCGAGCTATCTATTCCTACTGGAGTGAGCTCTTTTAGCCCACTATGCATGATTGGATATCATCATTCTCATGTTACTCAATTCATGCAACAACAACAACAACAACAATAATAAGCCTTTATCCCACTATGTGAGGTCGGCTACATGAATCTTTTTTCTCCATTGTGTCCTATTAAGAGTCAAATTTTCATCTAAATCTAATAAAGAAAGGTCCATCATAATATTGTTTAACCAAGTCTTTTTATGTCTACCTCTACCTTTCACATAGTTGTATCCTATAAAGTTGACACTTGGGGGTTTGTATAATATCAAGGTAGCACATGTGCTGTTACAGATTTTGAATGAGACTTGGTCCACCCTTAATTGTCACAATATTGAGTCGAGTTGAAGATTTTTTTTTTTTGAATAAGTGACGGGCTAAAATCACAAAATAAAATAAATAAGATGTCCATTGGTGTGTTGAGGACCACAAAATTCATTTGCTTAAACTAGTAGGAATAATTGTCAGCTCATAAAATAGTGAGAACTGCTAGTGTGCTTTGGGTTCTTGGACTCTTTTGAGAAATCGATCAATGATCATTTAATTGTTTGCAGGTTCTTCGAATCAATGCCCAAGTTTTTTTTTTTTTTGGGGTTGGGGGTGGGGGGTGGGGGAAAAGGATGCTTATCTAGCTTTCTCAATCAACGACATACTTTAAATTTTTTTAATACTTCCTTGATGACCACCGCATCATTGAAGTTGTTGGAAAATGATGTTTATCTAGCTTTCTGATGAACATCGCTTCATTTAAGTCATTCAATGCTCATGAGCAAAAAAAAAAAAGAAGGTAAATTCATGCTAGATCTACTTGGCCTGGACCCATCGTAGGCTTATTAGGTAGGAAGCTTCCTCTCCACTCTCACACGAATATTGTCGATCATGTTTGCTAGCTGTATGCGCTTGGGTGACCTTAGTTGATTAGTGGCTCCTTTTGTTGGTTTTATTAATCATGAACTTCTTCAAATTCCCTTCTTTCACCAACTATTTTGTAAGAAAATTCCGGTGGAAGAAGTTTTATGTCATGTTCTTGTTATCTTTATGGCAATGATATAATTTATTGGGGTCCTCCACTTTAAGGGATGAGTAGATCTTGGCAGGTCATTTAATTATTCACCGTCGTAGATGGTTGCACAATAAGGGGTGTCAATAAATGACCTGTTACCTGGTTCGAAAATTTAGGTTTGAGTTTACCTTATCATTATTTGCGTGGGGTTCGAGTATGAAATTTTGACATGATTAATTTTTTGGTGTGATTTATGTTAACCCAAAAACTCGAAATTGACCCAATTATTATTTGGGTTCGTGTTAAATGGTGCACACGACTTAAATGAGCTAAGTCGGTCGAAGCAAGAGAGGGAGGGGTGCTCAATTGAAGCAAGCTTTTTTTGGGTCAAGAGCCGTGATAATCATAGAATATGCCAAAACTATTTTTGTGGCATTGCTTGCTTTCCCTTTTTGTTAGGTTGGAGTTGATGTTGAGGAAGAAGCATTGGAGCGTGTGGTGAACTCCTCAACGTTGATGCGTTTGCTTGGATTTTTTAGAAGCTCAAAGATGGATGAGTTATTTACAACCATGAACCATAAACAATCATTTATGAGCCCTTATATTAAGGTTACATTGCCAGCAGAGGGGCCTGGGTAGACACCTTAACAAGTTTTTTTTGGTTGAATGGAGTTATTTATACTCTTAAGGGATTTAACTTTGTTCTGTTGGAGAGAGAGGAGAGTTTGATAGCTCTTTCTTGGCTTTGGGTGCTAGATAATTGGTTTATAAGTTTCTTTTAAATCTCCTTGTATGAAGTGATGCACCAGATATAACTTTGAAAACCATTGAAATATCATGTCCTTTATATTAGTTAATAGGACTTGATTCATGATCATGTCAAACATCACGTGGAGGGTCATCATGATTCAATGTTCAACAAGGTGTTCATTTAGATCAATCAAATTCTTTTAAGGATCCAATCAAGAAATCTTGAGTTGTAGAGGTTACGGTTCCTCATGGATTTTGATGTTCAAAGGCTACCTAGATGGAGGATCCACAATCATGCTTGGTCAAGATCCTTCCTTTCTAGCGGGGAGGGCCTCTTCTCGGGATTCAATTCTCACCCTTTTGATTGATTGTTGAGAGTGGGCAATTTTTTCTCTCCCACCCCTTCGTCTTCAATGATTGTGGACTTTGCTTATAGATACTGTTCTGCTCCATGAATAGCCTTTGTTGTCGCTCACTTATTAAACGCTTGTGACAATGAACCTTGGACAAACGGTTAACAACTACTCCAAGCTGCATGCTTGAACTTAAGTTCATTTTATTGTGTAAAGGTCTCACTCTCCATGGCCATTGACATCTCTCCAATGACCATAAGTTTAGGCCTCACTTCTTATTGAATGCAAGGCTTTCAGGTTATCACGTCTCATCTTAATCATGAACTTTTCTTTTCTTTTTTCATGCCATGTCTGAATGAGAGCACCGACAAAATATTGATATCTATTTCGGGACTTAAGAATGATTGAGTGATAGGCATATAGGTTTACCTAATTTGAGGATAGGGAGATCAAGAAGAGCAGGAAGTAGGGGGGGATGAAATAGATAGAGGAAGAGAGAGAGAGAGAGAACGATATAATTCAAACTGAGTTTTCATGCTTGTTGTATTGTTTCATTATTTTTTCTTAGAGTTTTAGGTCTATTGGAAACAAGAGGCCTATCTAAAAAAGATTACCTTCTGCCATGATTTATATGATATTTATATATGCTTCCTAGTCTAGTCAGCTTTGTAGAGTGATCTCTTCCAGAAGTTTGTTTGAGAGCCTTATCATGTATACAGTTACATGTGCTATGAGAATAGGGAGGTGAATTCCTTCATGTAATGGAGATCTTGATTGATGAATCTTATTTTTTATTTATGGATGTATCATCTCCTCTTTTGAACAATGGCTTCTTCATATATTCTCAATTGGTCTATAACTTGGGATATTTCTTCAATTGATTCTCCTTTTTTGCATGTGGCATGTAGGCCCTTTGGAACATTTGAAGAGGTTTTGAACCACCTTTAGGGTATTCCATATGAACTTCCTTAACATCTATCTTTTATGGATTTTGAAGTGCCAGCTCCCTATTTTAATTGTAGTTGCGTCGAGCTTTTATCAAGCTAAGTGAGTCAGATATTGGAATTAACCTTGTCATTGCTATATGGCCCTTCTTGTATGAGGTTGGTTGTGTAGTTTCAAGCTAGGGAGCGACTGAGCAATCCGAGTATCCTACTTAGATTTTGAAATGTGTGGTCTAGATTGTTTTTTAAGGAAAAAAATTTGCCACCCACAAGGGTGTTTATATAATACTTCAAGTAGATGATGGTCTATAGTCTATACATCAAATTTTAGGACATGTAATTAGGTTTTGCTTTAATGCCATTCCTGTAATTTGCAAGAGGAACTAGTACATATAATAGGATAATAAACTAGAATAATGACTTCTTTGCTTTTGCTTCAAAGGTGTTGAATTCTTCCCCTTGGATTACCTTTCATCTTCTTTTAATCTTTCTTTTGGATGTCTTATTATTTTCCTTGAATTTTCTGCTTCCTCATCGATATTATTCTCTATCTTTTTATTCTTTATCTTTCTATTTCATTCTTTTGTCTCTCTTCCATTATCTCTATCTTCTTCATCCCTTATTTTTTTGTTCGTCTCTTGATTAGTTGAATGAAAAAGAGGTTAGATAAATTGGTTTTAGAGTTTAAGAGATAATACTTAGGAGAGAGAAATTAGGGTGAAGAGAGTTAGAATTTGAATGCCTTGTAATTTGTGGCCCTGACCTTGTTGTGCAAATAATTAGATATAGCTTTCCTTCAAGTAGAGAGAAATCTTGGTTTTAGAAAGAAGGCAGTTCAATGATTTTGGATAGAGAATAGAGAATCCACTATGCTTAAAACTAGGATCAAACTTTGAATTTCATCCTATCATGTGGTCCATTCCATACTTAATTATGTATTGATGGCCTTGTGGATAGGAGCCATAACTAAATTAATTTAAATCAATTAACAGTTTCAATTACAAAGCAAGGTAATGTAGATTGTTGTGGAGGGATTTATGGGGAGATTAGGGAGATAAATAAGTTGAGAGGATAATTATTTTCTCTCTTCCCCCCCTTGCATGGGCAGCCACCGTCATTGAATAATTTATTTTGTTTTAATAACAAAGTCATATGGATATAAAATTTTCAATTTTGATTTATTAACTCTGATTACAATGCCTCTTTTTCTTAATGTAGTTTAGGCTAGCCCCGATGTGGTGAATCATTTAGATTCATCATACAGTGCAGTCCTTTCCATAACTACATCTTGATGGCCTTGTAGATTGGTGCCTTACCAAAATATTTTAAATCAGTGACCAATTTCTGTTAAAAAGCAAGTTGATGTAGATTATTGTGGAGGGAGTTAGGGGGAGATTAGGGTTATAATTAAGAAGAGAGGATGATTATTTTTTTCTCTTTCCTCATTGCATGGGCGGCATCCATCATTGAATAATTTATTATTGTTTTAATAATAAAATCATATGGCAGTACAATTGTCTAATTTTGATGAATTGACGTTGATTACAATGCTTTTTTTTTTTTTTTTTTCTTATTTTAGTTTATGCTAGCTCTGATGTGGTGAATCATTTATACTCACTTGTTATTGAACTGGACTAGTTTTAGCCCAGCCCAATGCTAGAAGAGCCTCCTTGATCACATTCAAAGCACCAAAGGGCTCAACGCATAGCCTCATCCATCTAGATTCAATACAACGAAGGGCTCAGCATAGAACAAAGTGCTCAGCATATTCTTATTCCATCCAGACATCTTATGGGTTTAAATTTATGGCAGATAAATATATGTTGTATGTACATATTGACCATCGGTGCGGTTGCCTTCTTTTGCTTGCAGCTGAATTTTTCTCATATATTGCATAAAAGCAGCATAGCATTAATTTGATTGTCAAATACAAGCGTATGGTGGACCTATTTATTTGTTTCTAAAGCAGACCACATGAAGGGACTTGGTTATTTCATAATTATGATAGACAGTTGATGCAATAAAAAATTTGGGAGAGGGCCCCAAATTATTGATCACAAAAAAGAAAACACACACTAAATAAAAGAAAAAGACAACTTAGAAACTTCAGAACAAACTCTTACATTTCATATAAACGAACACTTTTATATATAAAGACTCTTACAAGACGCTTACAAATGACTCAAACAAGACTTATAAAAGAAACCTAAACTTGCTTTCTTAAAGAAGAAGGATTCAATGGGGTGGATACTTGCGGAGAGACGAAAGAGGTTAGAAGCCGAGAAGAAGGGTGGAAAGGACTCGCAAGTCTTCCCAAGAGATAGAAGAAGTAGTGGAAAAGCTCTCTAGCTTTTCCAAGAAAATCACTCAGATTTCTTTCGAAAAATTCTCTCTATACCACTCAAAATATCTCATATTTATAGGCAAGAGAAGAGAAGCCAAACAGCCCCAATGACCCTTCGTATTCAAAGCAAATGAAAAGCCAATAGCCACCACTTAATTCTACACTAGAAACAAAGCACCACAAGCCACGAGAAACCCCCCAACAGACACAGGAAAGCAGCCAAGGCGTAACCCGAAGAGGCAGCCGCAAGAACCAAGGAGGCCCGCACGGAACCGAGGCACCAAGGCACGGGAAAACCACCCAGCACAACCAACCGAAAATCCATTCACGGAAGCCCATGGGACAAAGGCACGGAAAACAGTTAGCCGGCCAAGGAATTCAAAAGACAAGCTCACATTATTTTAAGAAGAAAAAAGGGAGGAGAAGAGACAAAACTACTAATAAAGAGTTACTTAAATAGATAAATAAATGAACTAAAAACATAGCTCATAATAAGCTAACTCTTAGTTCAATAAATGAACTAAAAATCAATTCATAATAAGCTAAATTTCAGCTCAAAAATTAATGAGCTAGCAAGCTCAAGGGAAGTCAAAACCAATTTTTTTTTGAGTTTGATTTGACCCGCCCTTGCCTACATCAACAGTTTTTTTTTTTCAGTAGTTGTCAGAAAGGGATGGTATAAGTGAGAAATTTAAAATATGCTTCTTTTGGTTCTTTCTACTAATGAGTGTATCATTCTTCTGATCGAGCAAAATTATGGATCAAAAGTTGTTATTTGTGGAATTTGTGCCCATACAAGGATTAAACTCCCATGTTACCTTAGTTGCACTCCTGATTCCTTATGATTTTTTTTTTTCTTTATGCATTCAGGATATCAATATAAATCAAAGCATAAAAGATGCATTGGCCAATGAAGAGACGTTCTTTCGACGTCAGCCTGTACGTGATTAGCAACTTGATGAATTTGACTCTCACAGTTACTAAGATAGCCATCCATGACTGGTATTTTTTATAATCTTCAAATCTAAGCTTAACACCTCTGTTGATTAGGTATATCATGGTCTCTCTCATTGTTGTGGAATTCCTAAATTAGCTAAGAAATTGAATCAGGTGAGCTCCATTTGCCAATCCTTTTGTTGATCTTCTTTGTATGTTTTGTCCGGGCAAAGTTTACTGCAAATTGTTAGTAACTTGCTATTTGTTTGCAATTCATGTTTCAACTTTCTGAAATCATATCAATTTAGTGGCATTTTCTTGAATTTTTAAAGTTTTTCATTCATAAGATAATTAGTTTTTCCACCAAAATTTTGTTGGCTTGCTATTTGTTTGCAATGATTCATTTCTCTTCAGATTTTGGTGCAACATATCAGGGCAGTTCTTCCGGGATTGAAGTCTCGCATAAATTCCCAGTTGGTGGCTGTGGCAAAAGAGCATGCTGCCTATGGGGATGTTGTAGAATCAAAGGTATGACTAGTACTAGATGCTGCACATTCAAGTTCAATTTTTAGAATTATGATTTCATACTTAGCTTAGCAGAATGCCAGATTATTTCATGCGGATGTCTATCACCCTAACCGTTCCGAACGGCTGCTTGATTTAAGTATTTAACGTCATGATAAATCCATTATGATTTCCTTTTGGATGTAAACAGTGGCCGTGCATTTGATTTGTCTTGGTATCCCCCTTCACGAAGTAATTGTGATGAGTTTGGTTTTAGTAGAAACCAATCAAAATAATCCACTTATTTGGGGAATATTACTAATTGCGGTGAAAAACATTCCATTAAAGTTATCTAAGAATGAGTTTTTTGATATTATGTTTAGATTGTTAAAACCACATTAGCCAAGCTATTGAGCACGCCTTCATATAAATTATAATTTAACTGACGAACATACTTTTTTATATATGTTTTGTTACTTCATAAGCTCACCGTAGTAAGAAAAAAAAAGAAAAGAAATTCCACACGCTTTTTCTGTTCTGTTATCGTAGCACAAGGCTTCAAAAACACAAAATTTCTTTTGCCTCGAAATTGCGATTCATGTTGCTTTTCCCTGCTGCAGGTAAATAGTGCTGAAAAGAATTTGTTGAAAATTGAACTAAAATGCAGAAAGAAAAAAATTATGGGAAGGCGGAATTAAATAAACTTTCAGGCTGGATGCCTAACAAAATAAGAAAGGATCTATTGAAAATAATTATGTTAGAGGGATGCTAGAATAGTAATTATTGAAGATAAGATATTGAAAAAAATACTTACGTGATTTGGACATGTATAAAAGAGACATTTCACCATCTAGATGGGTAAATAACATTAATGTTGAAAGGTTAAGAAAGAAGTGGTTGGTTGCCTTCATTGTGTGATTTGAAGGTAATTGGTTGCAGTCTGGCTTCAAATTCAATGGTAATTTTGCGTTCATCAACACTATCTAGGGCCTGCGTTTGCTGTTCTGCATTCATTAATACTATCTAGAACTTGCGTTTGCGTTGTATGTGTTGTTTTAGAATAGGTGTAACATCTCATGCAACATTCAATATAAACGAATGGAGGATAGGATTTATAACCAATCCCATGGTTTCTTTTTGGTATCGTCGTGGGCTAAAAATGCACTGCTGAGGGCTTTATTTAAGAGTGCGTGGAGAGGAGGATGGAACTAGAAAGGCCCTTAAGTAAACTTTCTGGGCAAGATGCACTGGCAGGCACCTTTTGTTTATAAATACGCACAAGATCTTAAATTCTTAAATCCCCATGCTCCTTTTCCGACCATCGTCTCTGCCTAGCTGTCCTTGTTTTTCATGTTGTTCTATTGGAGCACCTTATGTTATGACTTGAATGACAGGGCTGGTCCTGGCTGTATAATGACATGTTATATGTCCTTTTGCAGGATAAAATGCTGTTTTGAGTTGCAATTATTATCACTAAATCACTTATATTGAATCATACATATTGCTATTCTTACATGTGATTTTGTTAACTGGCGCATAAAAATACATTTATGTTGGAATATCATCAAAGCAATATTTAAGGCTGCTGTTTTATGTGTAAAAGGAGCTTTTTTTAACTAATTGATGAATTATAAATTTGCAGCATGTTGACTTTTATTTACGTGTCGAGCCCGATTCAGACTGGATGGAGCTGCTTCGAGCTCGATTGGGCTCGATCGGGCGTTGACGAACCAAAATTAACTCAAATTGGACCTAAATTGATTCAAATTAAACCCAGTTTTATCAAATTAAAATCAAATCAATCGGATTGAGCCAAATCGAACTCAAATCACCCTCGTCGAACCAAATTCGATGTAATTCAACGCCTATTCGAGTTCAATTTCGTAAAATTGACCCGATCAGACATGAATTGACCCAAATCTATTATAATTAGATCCGATTTGGACCCAATTCTAACCCAATTGATCCAATTCAGGTTCAATTTAATCCCAAATATAATCCAAAATTGGCTAAATTGACTTTTTGGTCTTTTCTTGCGTGCTCATGCGTCTGAGGTTTGAGAGAGAGAGAGTGAGAGTCTGTGGTTTGTGCGTCCAGACGAGCAGATTAGGGAGCTTAGAGAGAGGAGAGATTATTATGCGTGGAGTCTGGACGCAGAGAGCAGTTCGATTTTGTGAATGTGAACAGTAAAAGCGCACTGAAGTGTAGTGGTGAACAACAACTACGCTTTTACTGGGCCTCCCGGCACGCTAGAGAAAAGTGTGTACGGTAGGTGTCCTTAGACACCGCGGTTGTGAAATCTTTATTCCCGCCACGCCAGAGAAAGGCGTGTATGGGTCTTCAGTACCTGTTTTAAAAGAAAAACAATTGTTTTCTCGCAGGCACGGAGTCGCGTACGGGTACTTAAGATTGTTCCCACCATGCTACGAAAAACGTGTATAGGGCCTACCCGTCTTGCCCAAGGTGTCGCACCGGATTCCCTTCCCACCACGCTAGAGAAAAGCGTGTATGAGCGGTTTGCTGACTCGACACGAACGTCAAATGCGGGATTTCAAATTTAGAAAGTTATACCTTGGCAACTGGTGAGGTTGAGGGCACGAAAATTGAGACAAACACATCTTTTTTTCGCTTTTTGTTTCTTATTGTGTGTGTGTGTATATAAGAGAGAGAGAGAGCCTTGGGTAAGTGAATGAGTTAAAAGGCTGAGTTGGGGTGAGTTGGGCTTAATAGGTTGAGAAAGGCTGAGTTGCTGCTAGGGGATTACTTGCGGCTTGAGGAGGCGTGGCCATAGGGATTAGACAGGGAGGGGCGACGTTATCTGGAGATCGGGTGCAAGTTCGGCTATGGAGATCAGTGGAGTCGGACAAGGGAACTCTGGCGTCGGATCAGGAATAGGGAAGGCTACTGGATTCGATGAGTGGAGCTCGGCGGTAGAGGTTGAATGCTTACGGCTAGGGGATATCGCGAGCATGTGAGATCAAACGAAACTAGGACAGGTCATGAGGCTTGTTGTTTGTTTGGATCGAACGAGACCTTAAGCCAGGTCATCGAAGCAAGTCTGATGAAAGGAAGAAGGTTAGTCGGATAAATATGTGGGAGATCGGTGTATAGAGGAGGAGATAGGGTCGAAAGGGCTTCGACCTGTGTTGCCTTGGGTCGATCAGCCTATAGGAGGCGGATTGGATGGGATTGGGAGGAGATCCGGGCGTTGGAGCTTGCGAATAGGGAAGAAACGAATAAGAAGAAGAAGAGCCAGGTTGGAGCTTGTACGTGGAGGACCCGAGCTAGAGGCCTTCATTTCTCGTTTTATCGATGCGATCAAGAACTTAGAGACAACGACAGTGCACACGATGGATAGGCAGCTGACATTCGGCGCCGTTCGCAGACTTGGGACACGACACTATAGTAGGCGGTATGATTTTCTGTGGGATTTGCTTTATGGGCTCACCATGTCATCATCTCACCCCTTTTTTATTTCATTTTTTTTGGGTTTAGATACAAAGGTCAACAAATATTTACATTTCAATTTTGATTGATTTTACAGAAAAAGCATATGTTGATTGTTTACTTGATTGCATAATAGAAAATAAATGTTTTTCTTAGGTTTCTTCTTTGTTTTTGCTTGGGGATGGCCCAGACTTGTTTGATGCGGTAGGCTCTCAGAGAAAAATTAAGATTTCTATTCATTAAAATGTAAACAATCTTAAAATCAATCATAGAGAATCTTTCTAATATAAGAAAAAAATGCATTGCTCCTTTTATGGAACAAAGTTTTCCAAAATTGAAAATTATAATGCATAACCAGCGTGTCATATATAGAAAAGCTCTCGCTTAAGGATTATATAACAAAATCTATTTTCTTTGTGAGTCAGCATTGTGCATACCCACATGTTAGACATCTTGGCCTAAAAGCCAAGCTGTAAGTCCTCTAAATAAAAATGACCTTTCCTACTCGACATATGCATTTGAGATTGAATTTCATGGTTTTAAAAACAATTAGGTGGGTTAGTTGGTAGCTCTTTCCAGGCAGAGCAGTAAATCCAAAGGTCAGGTTGGCTATGCTCCATGTGAGGTGGAATTTGTAATTTCCTTCTACTTCGTTGACTTAGGTTCGAGGCACTACCCCTCAGTATTCCTTACCTTAGTTTTAGGGTTCGAGATAGATGTTGACTTTAGTCACTTCATTATCTCTCATCTTTCGAGCATTTCCTCCAACATGTGTTGTAATATAAGCCTCAACATTCTAAATTAAAATGATCAACCTAAATAAATTTTGATTCTAAAATGTAAAGCCAACATAGGATAGTTTGAATACCTCCGAGTTTTCCCTCAGATTCAAGTACTCCAACACTTCGCTCATTTAGATGTCATTTTCAAGAAATCTAATTTAAAGTTGATCCCTTTATTCTTGAAATTCCTAAAGAGCAAAATCTTTAAACAAGAATTTCTTAAATATCAAAATGAAGATCTTTAGCCAATAATTGATGATTTTCAAAAGAAAGGAAATCATTAGTTTAATCAAAAATTTTCTTAAGTACTAAATGCCAGAGATATAATTAACCATAGGAGTGTGCCCCTATAGGACATCTGTATCTCATAATAAAATAAACCCTATTCAACCAAATATTGAATGTGAGGAAATCTCTGTTTAAATTTCAACGTGTAAATTTTTATCATCGAGTCCATAGGGAAATTGTATTTTTATTCCTTGGGATAATATATCATTTTTTTTTGCCGTGCTTGATCACAAAATATGTAATCCGTTAATGATGACAATTTCTCCTACACATCATTTGTACAGTAGGATGATAAAGAAAGTTCAATGGAAATTACCATTTTTTCCCATCACATGGTGAATTTGATCCTTAAAAAGTGACTTTTCATATATATCTGTCAGGGGATTGACATGCATCGTTCTTGTATTCATCAACATCATCATTATCAATTTGAGCTCTTTTTTGTTTTAAGCAGTTTTAGTTTGTTTTCAGGAAATGTTTTGATTTTTTTGTCTTTCTTCATGATTTCTGAAATTCTGAAAGGAAAGGTGACTGAAGCTTG
This sequence comes from Dendrobium nobile, assembly GCA_022539455.1. Lineage (NCBI taxonomy): Eukaryota > Viridiplantae > Streptophyta > Magnoliopsida > Asparagales > Orchidaceae > Dendrobium > Dendrobium nobile. The sequence continues at coordinate 82,708,479 of CM039736.1, forward strand.
TAATAAGGGTTATTTCTATGCAAAACTGAATGTGTAAACTTAAAGCATTATTCCAACTCGCAAATGTAAAATTTACCAAAAAAATATTTAATGTTATTGATAATCTTGGTATAATGCATCCAAATTGCTAGGATTATGAGTCATTTTGGTTTGCTATTCGTGTTATTTTTTCCGCAACATTAGGGAGCTGGAAAACAGCATTAGCTTAGGTTTTCTCTTCCCCACAAAAAAGTACTTTATCAGTCATCATCAGTCTTGTCTAAACTATTTTGCGGTGGCTTTGTTGATCATCATTTTTTATTCTTCCTTGCTAAGTGCCACGGGAGGTGTTAATCCTTTTAGGTTTGCAAAATATATTGTAAATAACTTTTAATCATATTATTGTTAGTATCACCATCCTTTCTGATCCTCTAACGCTAATTTTGCCTGCATGATCATTTGGCGCTAATTTTTTCTTCCTATATAATTACTTTTTGAGTAGTTTGCACAAATGTTGTGACTTTTTTGATCTGGTGGATCATTTAAGTCATCTTGTTCCATGATCCTCTTTTGGTTCTTGAAACAAAACTCAGGTTTGTGGCTTACAATGGTAAATTGTATGCTATTTTATTGTCAAACCGTTTGTGTGGTGTTTAATTTGTTCCCGTGGTATGAGTTAGAATTTATTAGTGGTATTATTGTCTTTCCAAGTTGAATTTTCTTAGATTCCAGGGCATCGCTGGGCATTTTCCTTCTTATTCATACGTAAAGTTACTCAGCTATGCGTTTTTAATTACCATAATTTTTTTTATCTTCATATTCCATATGGAGGACTGGTATTGAAATTTTGTTACTCATATGTTTCTATATTGTTTGAACCGTGTAACAACGTTTCTTCTGTATGGTTTCTTGCTACAGGCTGGACAGGGTGTGAAACTTTTGAACATTCTTACGAAATACTGTGAAGGTAATGATGAAGATTTTTTTATATTCTTTAATCTTGTAATAAAAAAATTCTAAGCTTGTTGAGCTAGTCATGTGCCATGAAATGTCTCATGTATGCCTCATGTAAATCTTAATTATCTGGAAGCTTGAATATGTAAATGATATTCTTTTTATATCACTTCTTTACTTGTATGTTGGCTGCAATATGGATAGGATCCTAGGAAGGTTAATCATCAAACACAGATAATAATGCATTACAATTTAATTATCTGATTTAGAATAATTCCTTTTTGAAAGTAATGATGACTTTGTTGGAGCCCTATTAACTTATTAGACCATCTATAGAGATTTTATACTATAGAATTATGGGCTCCAAAAATTCATGCCCGACTCTCGTCGATCTAGGTTAAACCTTTAGAAGGCAGATTAGATAGATAAGACAATGCTTAGATAATACTTAGATATATGTCACCCTCATTTGCGAGGACTTTATGATAATTTTCTAGGTTTAACTCCTATGTTTAATTACCCCTCTTGAGATGAGAGAGAATTTTCGATTAATGCTATCTAAGAGGCGCTAAATGCATAGTCTATATTTGCAACAATTTTGGTTTTAGGATAAATGAAATTTATCAACTTTAGTTTAAAGTGGATTGTGGGGGATATTGATAGACTTAATTAAGAATTTAAGATCACATGGTTTTGTCATCACAAGTTATCATAGACCCTGGTTTACTTAGCTAATACACCCAATTTGACCAAATGATCCTTATTGCCAGTCGTGGGTTACATGAATCCTTTTTCTCCATTGTGTGTTGTAAGTTAAATTCTCAATTAAATCTAATAAAGAATGTCATTTCTAATATTTCTAACCAAGCCTTTTTAGGTCTACCTCTACCCTTCTTAATATAAGTCAAATCTAATAGATCTACTTTCCTAACCGGGTCATCGGAAGACAACCATTTATGCGACCAAACTAGGGGTGCAAACGAGTCGAGTTGAGCTCGAGTCAGGAGGTGTTTGGGCTCGACTTGCGAGTCAAATACCGAGCTCGAACTCGAGCTTGAACTTAAGTCGAGCTCGAGCTAGACTCGCGACACATAAATGTGCTTGTCGCGCCGCTCGAGTTCAGTTTCCCGCCCACAATTTTCCTTTTTCCCTCCCATTTCTCGGCCAGCGGGCCTGCGGTGTGTAGGAGAAAAAATATCTCGGCCAGCGAGCCAACAATGTTGCAGGCTTGCAGCGGGCATGTTTTTTTATTTTCTATTGTATAAAAAGACTTGTCCTTTGCGTTTTCCTGTGGATAAAGCAATGAAACATTTCCCAATATTCTATTCCAGTCGCTGATCTGTTGCTTTTTCCGGTGGATAAAACATTTAACTCAAGTTTTTTTTTTCTCTTGGATAAAACATCTAACTCATTAGCATTTGACAGCTCTTGGGAACATATCCCAATATTTAATATATATATATATATATATTTGAAAGACTGTAGATGCAAATTTTTTTTTTAAATTAACTACAACCATTTATTTTTTAGATTTAAAATTAATAAAAATAATAATTACTTAATTTTATAATTTTTTTTTTCGAGCCGGCTCGCAAGCTCAAGCTCGAACTCGAGCTCATTTACTAAACGAGCTCGAGTTCTACTTGTGAGCTCGATAAGCTCGGCTCGCGAGCTCATAGCTTGAGCCGGTTCGCGAGCCAGCTCGGCTCACTTATACCCCTAAACCAAACCATCTAAAATGACTCTTTGTAATCTTATCTTTCACTGGAGCCACTCCAACCTTTTCACGTATATGCTAATTTCGTATCTTATCTCTAAGAGTAAAGCCACTCATTCACTTAAGCATCCTCATCTCTGCAACACTTAACTTAATATTATGCTTCTCTTTAAATGGCCAACATTCTGCACCATAAAGCATTGCAGGTCTAACCACCATCTTGTAGAATTTCCCCTTAAGTTTGAGGGAGACTTTTCTATCACACAACAAGCCCGATGCATTCCTTCACTTCAACCATTCAACTTGAATTATACTAATAATATCTTCATCTATTTCACCATCACTCTGAACAATAGACCCAAGATATCTAAAACTTGCACTCTTATTAATGACTTGATCACCCTAAGTTACAATCCCTCCACTAGAACTATTATTTCTAAAATTATATTCCATATATTCAGTTTTTGATCTACTCAAACGAAAGCCTTTAGACTCTAAGGTTGACCTCCATAATTCAAGTTTACCTTCAACTCCCTCTCTAGTCTTATCAATAAGAAGAATATCATCAGCAAAAAGCATACACCAGGGTACAACCTCTTGCAAATGTGTAGTGAGAACATCCATGACTAAAGAAAATAGATATGAATTGTCGATGGACTATTTTGAAGTTCACCCCTTTAATTTAATTTGCCCCAAGTATTACTAATTCAGCCTATGTTGTGTAGCCAACAAATCATTGTTAAATTAATCAAACCTAAGATTGATCATGAAAATGATTAATGTTGGAATCCACAAATTAAGGCCAATAAAGGAAATCATGATCCAACGAAAATACTATGGAAAGAAATTAAGACCCCACATATTGATGCTAGGAAAGGGAACCATGATTTCACGGATACATACTAAGAAAGAAATCTAGATTTGTTGCTAGATTTATAATTTGATTTTATATATTCAAAATAGGTAGATAATTATTTATATTTGTAAATATGTAGATTTTTTTTTCCTATTTTGGTGACAAGTTTTTTTTAATATATATATATATATATATATATATATATATATATTGGTTTGTATCAAATATGTTGAATGTATAAGAAAAAGTTACGTATTCTCCTCATGGTATGGTATACCTATATGCTTTTTTTCCCCTATCTGTTGTTGTGCCTTGGCATTCATTGTCTTTCTCCCTAGACGTTTTAATGCATACATTCATTACTCAATGTGAAGCATTATTGATCTTATTGTTAGCCGGTGATTATCTTTATGCGATATCTTCCATTACTGTAAACATCCTTTCCAAGTAGCTCTTTTGAAAAACCATAGTTCTTTTAAAAACTTTCATGGCTATTTGTCCTTCCTGCTATTTTTGAGCACCGCTTCTTTTGTAACCTTCATCGTTCTCACAACTACAATATTATGAAATAAAAAAGAGAAAAATGTTAGAGCAATATTAAAGATTCCACGTGCATGAGATTGGTCAGTTGAGAACATTTTTAAAGGATATGTAGAAATCTTTAATTACTAATTTAGTGCCCATTCATGTGATATTCATGTCTCTATTATATGAAATGCCTCAGATTAAACTTTTGTCAACTATTGGGTAAAGAAATTATAAGCTACTAATCGTATGATTTAGGCTTCATTTGGAACAGTTTTTTTGCCGCTTTTAAAAAAAACTGTGCGCTTGAAAGTTGTTGTAGAAAGCAGTAAGAAAATTATCCAAAACGAAACTTTACTCATCGCTTAAACTTAACAAAAACTTGTCTAGAGAATAGAAAATTTTTACAGTAGATGGCTCTTTAATGTAGACCATGTGCCCCAAAATTAAATTATCTGCCATTTCTTTGTGAACAATGTTTATCCAATAAATATAAAATATGACTTTACCATCATATAGATTAGGGCATCCATCAGTTATGACTATTAAGATTTCTTTCCTCCCTATAATAGGATAATATATTGAAAACTTCCAGGGTGATGTGGAATCTATAAAAGACAAATGTGCTCCTTTTTTCATCTCGGATTAAATTTCAATTCCCTTTTCCTCTAATCCATATTGATTTTGGGCCCTTCTAATATTGTTAATATTTTTAGTGTAGGTTGGCTTGCATTAATCATTTTGATGATTACTTCCAAGTTTATTGGGTTTTTATACTAATCACTGAAATTTGTGAGTTTTGTTCTTCTCAACTTTTATAATGTAGTAAATAATCAATAGAATGTCAATATCAGACAATTTAAATCTATTAATTTGAGGTATTATTTCAACTAAGTCTTGTCCCAATGCATCCAAAAAGAGAAAATAATAAAAATGGTCCCTTGACTCTGTATGAAGGACCAAAATTTCCCTAACTTTATTAAAGGACAATTTTAATTCCTCAACTCCTTAAAGATGAATCAAAATTGTCCAACCATGGGACTATTTTGATTACTTTTTAATGACTTGAGGGACTAAAGTGATCCTTTAATATAGTTAGGGACCATTTTGGTCCTTTTCCCCTTCCAAAAATAAGTTATTATTCTAAAGTTTTTGGGTGTGCATCTTTTATTCACATTCATAATCCAAATAGGTAAAAACTTGATCTAAAGGCTATTAAATGTGTTTTTTGTGTTATATTTTTCAATTAAAAAAGTATTTAAGTGCTACCACCTACCTTTAAAAACAAAATCCTATTTTCTTCTTATTTTTAGCGGGAGAATCTTGCCATAAAGAAGGTAAGAGTTTCTCTCTCATTGATTTTCCCTCATCCTCAAAATTTATGCCTCCTAGGTTTGAGGCTTTGTCTCCACGGCTCATTCTATGAAAAATCATGAATGCCTCCACATCTCCTGTGCCTCATATTGAAAGATTTACTTGAGTTAATCAGTTCTAACTTCTGACTTGCATTTGTTCCAAGATCTAAGCAGATTCCTATAAATTAGGTAACACTTCGATTGAAGTACATAATCATTTGGTGATGCAATCCATAATCTTGTAGTTTTTATTATGGAACCATGGAATGTACTAAGCACTCATTGTGTCCACTTTCTTACGTTATTTCATTCAAGAAGTTTTAAAATCTTTGAGGAGTTTTCTTATAAGCTAAAATAATATTTTCAATTTTTACCACATTATTCGAAAACTGAAATAAGGTATGAATGTTGAGGCGAAAGCCTTAAAAGAGAAAAATAAAACATAAGAGTTGGTGAGTTTATTTGCACTAAAAAAGATTCGTGGGATGCCAATGAATTTACACTTTGAAAGATCAAGCATATGGATCACTAAATAGGTACAAACAATGTTTCTAACTATAAAGGGTATGCTCAAACCTTCCAGAGATTTATCAAGGGACATTTTCTCCAAATGACAAGATGAATACTGTGGGAATCCAATTGACTTTGGCTGTTAATTATGGTTAAGAATTGCAAAACTTTGATGTAAAATATACATTACTGCATGGAGAATTTGAAGAAGAAATTTATATTGACACTTCACCTAGATTTGAAAGAAATATGACTACTAATCGAGTGTGCAGGCTAAAAAAGTCCTCATATAGGTTGAAGCGCTCTTCAAAGGCATATTTTTGAAGGTTTGCAAAGGAGATGCTAACCCATGTGATACAAACAAAGTCAGAGAGGTCGTAGATTGCTCATTAATCACTAAAACTTAGTAGAAGTTACTATTCATGTGTATATTGACAATATAATTATTACTAAGATCGATGGATAAGGAACAAAGTTTCAAGGAAATGCTTGTCAAGGGCTTTGAGGTTAAAGTCACGAGAACGTTGAATTACTTCCTAGGAATTGAAGTCACATAGACTAAGGAATCTTCATCTCTTAACAAAGTCATGTCACCAACCTTTAGAAATAAATGAAACAATTGCATGTAAACTAGTAAGTACACTAATAGATCTTAATCACAAACTTGGAGAAGCTAAGGAGGATGTACAATGGTCAAGGAGTGTATCAACACTTGGTGGGAAGGCTCATTTCTTTCCACATGTTCACATATAGCTTATGTTATTAGTGTGATAAACCTACTCTTGCACAATCCCAAGGAAATCTACATGTAGACAGTCAATTGAGTATTACAGTACTTGGAAGTAACTCCAATGAAGGAAACTTATTTTCATAGAAGCATTGTTCTTCTACTCGAGGCTTAAGTTGATGATAATTATGTCGTGCCTATTTTAGATAAAGGCCAACTTTTGGATCTTACATTTTACTTTACGGGAATTTTGTAACATGGTTTATTAAGAAGCAAAGTGTGTGAAGATCTAGTGTTGAAGCAAAATTTTGAACAATTATTTGTGAATTATTGTCATTAAAAATATATCTAAAGAATTTTAAAATTTGAGTGGAGCTGGATGATAAGACATTATTGCACCATAAATCTACAATCAACATAGCACAAAAACCAGTGTGATATGATTTAACAATGTATAAAGAGATTGATCGACACCTCATTTATGAAAAGCAAAATGGTGCATTGATTTGCATGCCATTGTTCTATAGCTGACACGTGTGCTTACTAATGAATAAGTAATTGAGTGTTTCAAGCAATTGTATCGAAGATAGGAATGAAAAATCACTAGCTTGAGGGTAAGTATTGGAATTCATAGATTAATGCAAATGAAAGAAATCAGTATCCTATGGATTTGTGCCATGAAAAGAGATTAGGATACCACGGATTCATACTAAAGGAGAAAATCAAGATTGATTTCTTGAAAAAGGAATATCTAGATTTAAAGTTTAATTCTAGATATTTAAAGTAGGATGTTGGTTATTTGTATTATATAATTGTAGATGTGTTTTTCATTTTGGTGTTGGCTAATATTCTTCTTTTTTATGATTAGTCTATATAATAGCTTGCATCCAATATTTTGAATTAATGAGATTTTTGTTTACTCTACATTTATTTAAACCCAACCTTGGATTCCCAAGTGGACTAATTGAGACCTACTTAGGTTAACGTGTCCTTGGAAAAGCTGACATTGAGCCCAAATTTTGCCATCAAAGGCTTAATTTAATTAATTAGGCAAAGTTAATTGATCCTAATTTTATTGAAACAAGGTTTAGTTATAGCTTAATCATCCATTAGTTTATTAGCCCTAATTGTTGGGTTAACAGAAGTCTAGAAAAGTGACATGCGGTACTGCTTTTTGTGACGGCTTTGGTTATTCTTATATTTTATAATTAAATGTATGCTAAGAGAATCCAAACTTCCCCATTATTTGGTTTGATGTGCATTTCTTTTTTATGTATTCTTCATTAGTTTGTGCCAATTGTTGTCTGAGAGCACTTTTAGTCAACATAAATTGGTGAGTGCAGTTTAGCTGCTAGACACGATTTGAAGGAGCATGCTGAATTCTTTAATAATATGCTGATATGGGTGGAAGCTTTATTAAATTTCCTCCATTTTTCATCAATCTAAATGTTAGATTTTGTGCAGCTTTTACTTCAATGATTGAGGGGAAAAATGAGGAATTATCAACAGCCGAGCTTTCTGGTGGGGCACGGATTCATTATATTTTCCAGTCAATTTTTGTGAAGATTTTAGAGGTTGGACTTGCTTCTAGACTTTGCACGTGTGCTAAGCATATTTAAGCTCATACATTGTATATAATTCTGATTTTTTTTTAGTTTCATACGAATTACTTTTGATTTTAATAACATGAATATTTTATTATCTAAAAACATGGCTCTTCAGTAATTTAATTTCATCGCCATGCAATTTACTTCTTAAAAAATGAAGAAAAGATGGTAATATGCATATATACCTGCAGGGAGTTGATCCTTGTGAAGATGTCAGTGACGAGGACATTCGCATGGCTATTCAAAATGCCACTGGTCCTAAAAGTGCTTTGTTTGTACCTGAGGTAACTGCTTATGTATGCATTCCTGAAACAAGAATGAAGAGAATGAATGGTTTTTTGTTCTTTTCATTGCTAGTCTTCTAAAACTCATCTCTTATCCCTTGGTGAATCTGATTAGGTTCCATTTGAAGTTCTTGTAAGAAGGCAGATTGGTCGTTTACTAGATCCAAGCCTTCAGTGTGCAAAATTCATCTATGATGAATTGATTAAGGTGTGTGACCATGCATCCACCCTTTGATTATAAGAAGAATCAGCAGCTTGCAATGAAATAATGAAACTTCTGTTTCTTCAATTTGGCATAGATGAGCCATCACAGCCTAGCTAATGAGCTTCATCGATATCCTGTTCTGCGGAAGTGCATGGATGAGGTAATTGGAAATTTCTTACGAGAAGGACTTCAGCCAGCAGAAACAATGATAACCCACCTAATTGAAATGGAGGTATTGAAGTAATCTATCAGTGTTTTTGTAGTGTAATAAGATGGCTTTGCTAATTCACTGCCTTGAAAGAAAAGAACCTGATTATTTAATTTAATTAATATTTTATACCAAGTTTCATCAGTAGTAATTGTATGCTTTTCAGACTGGTATTAGTGCAGCACTTTCATATGATTTAAATATTTTTGTAAAATTCTTTCCATATTGCCATTTTGATCTCCCTTTTTTTGCAGATGGATTATATAAACACTTCACATCCAAATTTTGTTGGAGGAAGCAAGGCTGTGGAGATTGCACAGCAACAAGTCAAGGCCTCAAGACTAGCAGCATCAGTTTCTAGACCCAAGGTACTTAGTATGTCATTAATTTATTTTAGCATTTTCTCCTTTTTGGAGGCTATAACATTACTAGCATTATGAGCTCCATCCTATTTACATTCCTCATTTTTCATGAAAAAACTAATTTGAACGAGTACTGCTCCACGGCTATTTCTTTGAAAAGCTGACGCAAAGCTCTTAAGAATCAAAACTATATTAGGCAAAGTGTTGTGGATATTTTCAGTAAATCTTTATAGATATATGCAAGCTGCAGCGGATGAGCTCCTTCAAATTGAAATAAGGTTTCTCTTACGGTACACCTTATTTGTGTTTTGCATTAGTATTTTTTATAGTAGAGTGTATATTGAGTTCTGCAGAGTAGATAAATTCATCATCGTCATCATTGGCCTTATCCGAATTATTCAGGGTTGGCTTTATGAATCCCCATTTTTCATTTGTTCCTACCAAATGATACCTGAGGTGTTAAATATATTCTTTTCAAATCATTTTGAATGGCTTTTATCCATGTTATGTTAGGTCTATATTTTTCTCCTTTCTAATTCATCTTATGGGTGTTTTTTTATCCTTCATTGCACAAGCTCAGAGCAATTCTATTTTCATTTAACTTATTTTCAAGAAATTCCACTCTAATCGTTCTTATAATATAAAAATTTCTTAGTTTATTATCTTATATAGTAGTTTCTTTATTTATCTTTTTTTATTTTTACTGCTCAAAACTTGAATATATAGCATTGTCGGCATAATTGAAGTTTATAAAATTTATCTTTCAAGTTTTCTTGATATGCTATTTTTACATAATTCTCCTTAAGACTTCTCCTGTTCTCCTTTTTAACAACTGATGTTATGATCATATTCTAGAACTGATGTCATGATCCTCCATTTTTTTATTATATATCCACACTATCATACTAAGTTATCATTTTATCTTCTAATGATATTGATTGATAATTGCTAATATCACACTAGCTGAAATTGCATATCATGTATTCAATCTTTGTTATATCAATTTTAAAATTTTAACACCTTTATGTTTTAATTATTTTTTTTTGTTGATCTCGATAACGGCATTGACGTTGAATTAACGAAATGCGATTAAAATGGTGAGCAAATGACTCAGACGTCGCACGACAGTTGTTGAAAATGTGTTGACCAAAAGTCAAGATTGACAAAACCACGTCCGTTCGTGAAACATACAACACTGACACGTTCAAGGCAATCGAAGCAGCCAAAATCGACACCTATATTGGCTAATGTTTTCGATCGACAAAATTGAAAATTTATGCACACGAGATGAGATCGAATCTATGCACATTTTAAATATATATTTATATTATTTAATCAGATAATAGCAATAATAATAATGATAATGATAAATAAAGTTTTAGACTAAAATAAACCTAACTTAATCCACTATCTCACAACTACTCACTAACCCACGATCTCTCTCCCACTCATGACACTCACATGCTAAAACCCCAGTCGAACGATCTTTCCCTATGACTCTCTCGGTATCACACGCAGGAACCTGCATAGGCCGAAACCACTTGCCTCCCCCTTGCAACACGACGATCCTATTAATGTCGCTCTATCCAACTGTCGTGCATCTCATGTCGAGCTGCAGTCCCTCTAGCTGCTTGAAACCAACCTCACGTGAACAATCTACCTCTCTTAGTTCCCTCTCTGATTCTCTTTGTGTCGAGACTCCATAGCCCGATACCTAGGCTGGTCCCTTGCACGCGGAAGACCAACCACTTGCCTGCCCGCCTATGCCTCTCGTCGACCGCCCCTACTAAACCCTCTTGCATTAGACCCCATCTCCCTCCCTTAGTTTCTTTCTCTTACAAAGCCCCTAAGCCAATGTCCGTCGCTCCTTGCCCTTGCTTCCACTGGCCTGCATCAACCGGCCGATCACCCTAGCAGTCGGCCCTACTGACCTCTCCTCGCTTTTTCTTCTTCCGCCTTTTTCCCTTCTTATTTATTCTTCTACTTCTTCGCATTCTTCCTCTTCCTCTCCTCTACCTACCTCAATCAACTCCTATCATCGGCAATCCCACAACCGCCAGCCACCAACGGTCGACAACACAACTCTCTCTATCCTTTTCTAAGGTAAAATAATAGTATAGATATCTTTATCTCTTCAAAGTTTTTGTCGAGATTCATAGCTTCAAAGAGACAATCACAAAGAACAACACAAAGGTATACCTTACATTATCTTTCTCACTTGAAGAACAAGGATTGAAGATATCGCGTTCCCTTGATCATAGATTTGACCCTAGTTGAGAATAATAAAATATATGAAAACCTTGCATCAGTCGTTTGTTTGATCCGGCCGGAAAGAGCAAGAACCATATGAAAGCCCACGTTCCCTTGATCTTTGATCTAGCCGGGAAAGACAAAAAGGTTTTAGCCTACTCGACAACAACTCCTGTGCAGGAGAGATATCAAAAGGCTGTCAAAATTTTGATCAATAAGGAACCCTCAAACTGCAAAACTAAAACAAATATTTGAACATAAAAATATCATTTTTTAGATCAAATATTAAGTTGCATATTCATTGAAATTAATAACTTTGATTAATGAAGTCGCCTTCTTTCAAATGTTTGCTCTCTCTCTCTCTCTCTATATATATATATATATATATAATTATTACATTATTAAACTTATACTAGACATAAGAAGTTGGATTTATAAATAATATCAAATCACTTCTTAATCACATGAATTTTATGGAGCTTGTAACAACAACATACTTACCTTATGTCATTGATACGTTCTTGGTTTCTCTCGAGTGTGACGATTGTCACGCAAAATCGTCAGCAAACCTAAGATTTTGAAACCCACCATATAATGTGAAGATGAATTTTTATCAAGATTTCTATTGAGATTTTTATTAAACACTTATGAGAGTAGGTTATTTAAGTTTCTTTTTATTTAACACACACTACATGCAAATAGGTGATGTTATACTCATCATTTGATAAAATTCATATATCTCAAGCTGAATATAATGTATATGTTCACATTATCTTAGTTGGAAACACAACTATCATCTATACTTTTGCTTTCCCAAGGAGATGAACAACATTATTAAATTTGGGAACAAAATCATAACAACAACAATATTACTTATTGACTCGGTTAATCAAAGTTATTGGTCAAAGATCCAATTCTAAGTTTGCTAGCTTCTGTTCGATCCAAGGGTCCTAGTAAGATATTCTGAAACGGCTCGCTTTGCACAAAATGTAAGGTAATAAGACTCATAATTTAAAATCATTTAAGATTCGGGGCAAGAAACACTTGCACGAGCTACTTAAGACTTACTTCAATTATTTATAACTATCCAATGTCTATTAACAAATTAAAGTTATTCCTACTAAAGCATTTAATGATTATGCAAAACAAGTCATTCAAATATGGGCAACTCTTAAATGGGGTAATAAGCCCATTCAAAACAAACCATCAGCTTTCTGATAGACGCAAGCCCCACCAAATCAACTTCTAAGATTCCAATGGATGTTAACCTCACTTTAACCCAATCTATCGGTAGTATCACCTATGGTTAGGTTGCAAGATCCATAATACATGTAATTCAGAAATAGAGCAGTAAGCCCAAAATCAATCAAATTCGGGCATCCTAATGGATATAAGCCTCAAATTAATCAAATTAGGGTCTTCCAATGGTTGTAAGATCAAACTCAAATTGTATTCATGCCAGTTTTCATGTTATAAGTCCAACAAATTAATTAAGCACAAAAAATCATAAGAAATTAAAATCTATACATAGTCACTTCAGTCTACTCAGGATACTTGAGAGGAGGCAACCCATAGCTGTTAATCAAATTTCCTAGACGTTCTGGCATATGGGTTATTAATGTTGGCAGGAGATTGTTGGTATTCATGAGACGACAGAACCATGGGATCTTGATCGGGTCTACTTCAATCTCTCACAAATATCTCCCATTTATCTAAAGAAATCAGAGTAACCCATTTTTAATTGAGAGTCCTCTCCCACAAGTGGGAGGTGTAATTAACTATGAGGGCTTATGCTTACAAGAAGTTGAGACCTCAGATCTAGGGGTGTAAATGAGTCGAGTCGAGCTTGAGTCATGCTTAACTTGAGCTTAACTCGTTAGCCAAATTGTGAGCTCGAACTTGAGTCTAGCATAGGAGTGCTCGAGCTCGGCTCGTGGCAGTAAAGTCGGGCTTGGTAGGTTGCTGCAAAAACAAAAAACACGGTGGTGATCTCTGTTGAAGAATTGGTGTTGCTAACAAGTTTTTCTCCTAAGAAATGGCTTGAATGAGGGTCTGCTGTGAATAATTAAAGAGCTACAGTTTTTTTTCCCATGGGAAATGGCTGAAAATTTACTTTTGTATATTTTAAGAAAAATCTGCAGCCTGCCGCAGCCTACTACCGCTTAATACAGCTTGTATGTTTTATGGGAAAAAGTTGCAACCTACTATAGCTGTATGTACTATCTTATTGGAAGTTACAACTTTGTTCATTATATTATTTTCTTAAACAGTGAAAGATTTTTTTTTTTCAAAAAAGTTTCTAATAATTATTGCGAGCTAGCTCATAAGCTCACGAGTCGAGATTTGCCAAGATTGAACTCAAGCTCGAGGCTCGATAAGCTCGACTCGCAAGCTCGACTCGCAAGCTCGTTATCAAGTCAAGTTCGAGGAGGCTCACGAGCTTGCTTAGCTCATTTACACCCCTACTCAGATGTAAATAAACCGTGATATAAACATTGGGGGAAGTATGCTTAATTAAAAATATATCTTTGTCATGAAGAATGGAACCCTAACTCAAAAACGGGGTTCGTGCTTCATTTTAACTGAGTGGGCATTATTGTTCTAATTTTTCACTTATTCTTGAGTGTCTCACTAGTTATAACTTTATCATATGCAAAATGCATACACTAAGGCACCTCACTTTGAAATATCAATGATAAGTATCTTCTTAACCAATATAAAGAGATAGCAATTCAATGCTAATCCTTAATCTAATCTTCTTACAATTGGAAAATCTTTTGTCAATTCATGACTATTTTTAGTACTATCCAATGCTCATTATATACATTTTAAATAACTTAAATATTCTTTTGGCATGCACCTTTATGATTTAATGCACTCTAAATAATTCTTGTGGTTCTTTATGTCGAGAATGAAAAAATGGGACTTTCTTTTCTTTCTGGTCAATAAAAATATATAAAAATTCTTTTATTGTTATATATACTTTTTCCTTAATTATTTTAATAGAAATATTTCTTATATAGTTCTTTTTGGTATGAAATCAAATTGGTAGATCAAAAATAAATGTAACATTTCGAACTTAATGTTCTATTAAAAACAACATTAAGTTAGAAAAGTTTTATTTATTTTTGGTCAACCAATTTGATTTCTTTCTTATAAGAAAATTAAATCTTTTAGATTGTAAAGATTGTAAAGTCATTCTGAGTAACTTTAAGATGAAAGGGTGTAAAAAAAAAAAAAAAACTATCCTAGGATTAAATGAGAGTACTTGAAGATATATATTTAAGAGTAAGATTCAAGATATTAAGATTTGAGTTGTTCATCAATAAATTAATATTATGTGAGAAAAAGTAGTTAATGTGATTGAGAATGTTGCAAAATATGGACTTGTAGAATCAAAAGGAAAAACTCCTAATAGTAAAAATAATTGATGGTGGAGTACAAATGCGCAATAAAAGATAAAAAATAGAAGGCTTTGTATTAAAAAAATTGTTTAGATGTAAAGCTAAAAAAATTGAGAGAGATGTAAAAAGGCTCATATGGATTTTAAGAAAATAATATGTGATGCAGAGAATTTAACTTTTAATGATTTATATAATAGATTTGGTATTAAGGAGGCAAAGCGAAGTAAACAAATAAAAAAAGTAAATATTTAGTTTAAAGTAAAGTGCATTAAGGATGAAGATCAAACAAGTGTTTTGCTTACATGAGGATTCAACATATGTGGATGAAATATTTCAATAAAATTTTTTATGAAGTTTGTGAAAATATGATTAATTTTAGTGACTTTAGCACCTTAAATGAAAATAGAGAACTATATTTTTTTTTCGTCGTATTAGTAAAATTGAAGTTGGAGAGGCTGTAAAGAAAATAAAATGTGAAAAATCAAGAGGACTTGATAATATTCAACAGAATTGTGAA
This sequence comes from Dendrobium nobile, assembly GCA_022539455.1. Lineage (NCBI taxonomy): Eukaryota > Viridiplantae > Streptophyta > Magnoliopsida > Asparagales > Orchidaceae > Dendrobium > Dendrobium nobile. The sequence goes on from CM039736.1 coordinate 82,723,939, forward strand.
AATACTTGGTAGATTAAGGAATTTTTTGGCTATCTAAACTCTTTAAAATTATTTTTAAGATTAAAAAGATGCCACATGAGTGGAGAAAGAGTGTTGATTTCTGTTTTTAAGAATGATGGTTGAAGCAGTGAAATGATCAAGCATGTTGTGTGATAGGAAATTACCACTCAAACTTAATGGACAATTTTATAAGATGGTGAATGAACAATTTTATAAGATGGTGGTGAGACCTATAATGCTTAATGGTGCAGAATGTTAGCCATTAAACGAGAAGCCTAAAATTAAGTTAAGTGTTGCAGAGATAATGATGCTTAGGTGGATGAGTGGCTTTATACTTAAGAGATATAATGCAAAATGAGTATATACGTGAAATGTTAGAGTAGCTCCAATGGTAGATAAAATTAGATAGAGTCACCTTAAATGGTTTAGTCACATAAAATGTCAGCCTTTTGATGATCATTTTAGGAGACTGTAGGTGTCTTAGATCCGACCTATATTAAAAAAGGTAGAGGTAGACTTAAAAAGATTTGGTTAGAAAGTATTAGAAATTATCTTTTTTTTAATAGATTTAAAAGAAAAATTTGGCTCTTAATTGGACACAATAGAGAAAAAGAATTCATGCAGTTGACCCCGCAATGGGATAAAAGCTTTTTGTTGTTGTAACTTAATTTTCTATTACTTTCTCCCATTGCATCATTGTATAAAGTTTGATTCTTGACTTTATCAATATGAATATCTTTTGTTCTAGTTTCTCTTAGGGGATGAATGAGGAATGCATAGTAAAATTGAATATAATATAAAATGAATGCACTATATTTGAAATGTAGGGAGTTGTTTGGATGTGTAAAATAAATATAGGAGTTCAGTTTTTTTTTTGTTTGGCTCAAAGTAAAATGATTGTAGTGTTGAGTCCAAAGGATGGTGATGGCTAGTGGCTGAAAAGGGTTTCAATCTTGTCCTGAACTTGTGAAGAAGTGCTGACTGGTATTGAAAATTCTGTTTCTTTGATACATCATCATCAATATCAGTTTTATTTTAAAAAAAGGAAAAAGAACATTTGTGACATTTTTAATAATGCGAGTACTCAAGCTGCTACAATAATCACTTAAAACATTGTAGCTCAATTTTGGGGCTATTTGGTTATTTAATATCGATGCTAAATTTATGTACTTAAAATGTTTTTTTGTGCATATAAATAATTAGCTGTCATGATTTTATGCTACTGTTGATATGGTACTTTTGTCTCTTGTTTCTTCATTTATTGTAAATTATTTTGACTAATGTTCCTCCCAAATTGGAATGAATTCAGTAAATTAGTTGCTATCTTTTCTTTCAATATGTATGCTTTTCTTATAAAATATTTAAGACTTTTTTTACAGGATGGTTTAGATGGAGATAAGTTACAAGCATCTGAAAAGAGTCAAAAGTCTCGTGCCATTCTTGCTAGGGCTGGAGCAAATGGAGTTGTTCATGATCAAGCTCTGGTGAGCCTTTTGGTACAATATTATGCTTTTATAATTTGTAACTTAATGGACTGCCTCTATGAATCGTTCTGCCATAATCTTTCCCGTTGAGAGCTGCATTTGGAGTTAATTCTGGTGCAGAATTGACTTATAAGCAAGTTAAATTTTCCCATCTTGATGTAGCTCTCTTTGAAGCCAGCTTGTTAATCGGTTAGTCCCAACACCTCCCCCCCCCCCCACCCCACACACACACATTTTAAAACCGGAAACCACAAAGATTTATGCGAAAGTCCCTAAGCTTAATAGTGTTACCGAGTGTTTTTTCTCTACCATTTTCACATTTTGCAAAGTTTTTTCCACATATTTGTGCTGAAAGAAGTAGTGGTTCTGCTTATGTTTTTTGCAATTGAATTAACAAAGTTCCAGGATCTTTTAATGTGTTTTTCTTTTATGGAAATCTTAAATAGGGAGCGCGACCTGTTTCAGATTCTGACAGACCGGGCTCAGCTGGTAATGTACCGAGAAAAAATATTAATCTATAAGTCAATTTTAAGAACAGAATAATCTTTCTATGCCATATGAAATTTCATACATTTTCAGGAAGTTCAAGTGGAAGTGGACCCAGTTGGGGCATTTCATCCATTTTTGGGGTCAGTGAAAACCGTGCACCAGCAAAAGAGATCTCTTCCAACAAGTCTTTAACCGTTCCTTCTCACAATGTGGAACATTCACTATCCATGATCCAACTAAGAGAGGTTGGTGCACTATTAAATAAATATTCTCTCAAGTTTGGCTATTAGATTGCTTGCATGCAACATCTAAACTGAGGTTTGCTATGATATAGCCTCCAGCCATCTTGAAGCCTTCAGAAAGTCAATCAGAACAGGAGGCTTTGGAGATTTCCATCACAAAATTATTGCTGAAATCATACTATGACATTGTTAGGAAAAATATTGAAGATACTGTACCAAAGGCAATTATGCACTTCCTGGTAATGCATTTTACATTTTGATCATGCAGAATCTAACTATTTTGTTTTCTAGTATAGTAGTTTATACTTAATGATAGTCATAATTTCCTTCATCATTCTTATGGCTGCTCAGTTCTGACCTCAAGATGATAAAGGGAGAATTGATTGTTATGTTTATGTGGATCTTCTACTTTCCAATATGAAGTTTGATAATTATAGACTGGGTTGGGCTTGAGCATGTAGATAATGGATTTAGTTATTCTAACGTTCCTCCAAGTTTGATGTGCTTCAAAATTCTGTCATTTTTTTTTTCATTCATGCATGAATGTTTAGATGTATTCGACTTTGTTATGCAGCTAAATGTATGATTTCAACAAACCATTGTCTCATTTTATTGTAATGTTTGTATTCATTTGGATTTATGTTGGGTTGATTTGGTACTGACCAAGGTAGTAAATATAAACTAGGGAAGTTGATGTACTTTTCAGTTAACTTTTTGGGTGAGTCCAAAAGACCCCAAAAGCCTAATCTTGCTTGAGTCTGCAGAACAACAACCACACAACAACATCAAGCCTTTATCTCAGTACATGAGGTTGGATACATGAATCCTTTTTCTCTATTGTGTTAGGTTAAGAGTCAAATTCTCATTTAAATCTAAAAACTAAAGGTCATTTCTAATAAATTTCTAACCAAGTATTTTTAGGTCTACCTCTACCTTTCTTAACACAAGCCTACTTTCCTAACATCGGAGTGGCACAGCAAAAAAGCTGAAATTAAAACGGAAATGATTATTTATTTATTAGATTGGATGTTCAACCCCTTTCGTAGAGTGGGTTGATGTTGTTTAAAGAGTGTTTATTTAGCTTTAAGTTGTGAAAAGAATGTGATTTGATTGAGTAAATTTCTGTTCTTTTTTCTGTCAACTTGCATATCAATCAGAAAAAAGGGGTGCACTATCACATCTATGGAGTCAGCAGTTTGAACTATTAAACGTTTAAAACGCTTGATTTAATGGCAACGACCATCGTAACAGAGAGCATATGATGCATCTGATTTCTTTTGGCAGTTAATGAATTTGTAATAAGGGAATCCTTGCATTGATGTTAATATAGATTATTATCCAAATTTTTCTTTGAGCGTAACTTCCCCACCACCTCAGTAGCCGCTTTATATGGGGTGTTCCCCTGGTCTGGCGTGGTGGTCGCGGGTTTGGGGGCGGATGCGTGTGTGGGGACCTGCAAAACAACAAATCTAAGTTATCACTAGGATGTTCTGTTTGCAGTGTAAAAATTTCAAGAATATTTTATGTGCACAAGTCAAAGCAGTCTTGTTCCTTGCCTACATTTCCTGGTGGCAGCTACAGATAGTCCAATGACACCTGCTCCTGCATATAAATCAACAACAGATGATCCATATGGAACATATTTCTGCAGTTTCCTTAATAAGGAATTAAAAGCCTGGAAAGATAAGTAAAGAAATTTGGTATCAGTTAGACATAGATACAGCTGAAGAATCGCAAGCATTTAGTAGTAAAAATCATAGAGAAATAAGCAAGACTAAGCTTTTAAGGAAAAGAATATACTTCAAAAAGCAGTATATAACTTCACAAAACAGTGTGAACTAAAAGTATTTGCCTGCAATAACCAAATAAACTGAACCGAACAAAACAAGCTAGTTTGGTGGGTTTACAGCTTAACTAGGTTGATTCTGGTTTTCATAAACTCAAAAGAGGAAAGTCCAGCTCATCTTAGGAGAACAATTACAATTTTCTTAACAATTTAGATTTTGATTTTATAATCTTCGAATGATGTAAAAAATAGTCCATTCTCTTCAAAATTATTAAAACTAGTGGCATGCCAGATTTCAAGGCTTGCTTGTATGAGAAGTTAATTGTAATTTAAAAGTGGAATTTCTAAATGGGTTGGAATTAACTACGTGTTCATGATGATATTTAGCATATATTGGATGGTTTTACTTGCTGAAATATATGAGTAAAACTTGACTTTTAAAAGGGCTTCTATGCATCCTCAACTATCATCATTCTTTTCACATGTTTAATGAAGGATTAAATTATTATAAAAATTGATGAAACTTGGTCGAAAAGTAATGTCATGGTATAGATCACAATCAATGATGCAATCTTGAGTTTGAAGATTATGTAAAGCGATGGATGCAAAAAAATTGTGGAGAATAATTGCTCTCCTCCTAATGGAAGTCCATCTCTTATATATATATATATATATATATATATATATATATATATATATATATATATAATATATATATATATATATTATATATATATATATATATATATATAATATATATATATGTCTCCTAAAACTGCGTATAATCTTCGAAAAAAGGGTATATAGTTTATCATTATAAGTATGTAGTACAAGTGACTAAAGAACTGGTCTAAACGAAATTTAACATCTTCCCTATTGTTTGGTTAGCTCCTGAAAAATATTGATCGCCAGCACAATAACATATACATAACTTGGAAAATTTTGGATTCATTGGATTCAAGACAAGAGTCGGTTCCTGGCTTGGACTAAAACTTAACCAACCTGATGTCTTTACATGCAAAAGAATATAATGTACTTTGCAGTGCTAAGTGGACATTGCTTTATGCAAAAAACTAGGATTGAAGAAAAAATAGATAATTGACAAGAAAAAATTCATAACGTATTGAAACAGGAGCGAATTCATTAGTTTTAGAACTTGG